>OMLC01090127.1:0-14867 GCA_900302585.1 Regalecus glesne
ATTTGCCAAATGACCAAGGCCAGTGGAATTTTTTCTCTACATTTAACCTATCCTATTGTATAGGAGCAGTGAGTGCAGCTGTGGTGCTTATGTAGAGGGGGTGATCTGAAGGGATTGGAGATTGCATGGTTTTGACAAGGGTAGATGTTGCTCGACAGCATTGGATGGTGGTCTGTAAGATGCCTTTAGAGATCAAGAAGACGAAGAGAGTGAAGGCAGAGGCAAGAATCAAATGGTTAATGTTGAAGAGGACTGTTGTATGGAGTTTGGGAAAGAATTAAGATGGGCATTGGGTGGTAGTGAAGAGTTGTTGGATGGATGGACAACCACCGCAGACATAGTGAGGGAAACAGCTAGGAGAGTACTTGGTATGTCAACTGGACAGAGAAAGGAAGACAAGGAGACTTGTTGGAAAGAAAAAGTACAGCGGAGCACACAGGTTGGTAAATATGAAGTGGGATACCCAGAGAGAAGAAGAAAGTGGACAGGAGTAAAGGGGATTTAGCGTGAAGCCAAGAGAGAGGTGGCAAAGCCAAAGGAAAAGGCATATGGTGAGTTGTAACGTGAGCTTGGAGACTAAGGAAGGAGAAAAGGGATTTGTACCAATTGGCTAGGCAGAGGGGCCTGGTTGGGAAGGATATACAACAGGTAAGGGTAAAAAGGGTTAGAGATGGAAATAAACTGTCAGTATGAGAATCTGTTGAAAACATGAAAGGAGTACTTTGAGGGGCTGATAAAAGAAGAAATGAGAGAGAAGGTTGGATGATGTGGAGATAGTAAATTAGGATGTGTAGTGGATTAGAAAAGAAGAAGGAAGGACAGGTATGAAGCGGATGAAGAGTGGAAATGCAGTTGGACCAGATGATATACCTGTGGTGGCATGGAGGTGTTTAGAAGAAATGGCAGTGGAGCTTTTAACTAGATTGTTTAACACAATATTGTAAAGTGAGGGGATGCCTGAGGAGTGGAAAAGTATACTGGTACCAATTTTCAAGACTAAGGGAAATGTACAGAGCTGTAACAACTACAGCGGTATAAAGTAGACTAGGCACAGCATGAAGATAGGGAAGAGTATTGGAAGTTAGGCTAAAAGGAAAAGTTATTAGTGGGCAGCAGTATGGTTTGATGCACAGATGTCACGTTTGCTCTGAGAATCTTGATGGAGAAATATAGATGAGCTCAGAGGGAATTAGACTGTCTTTGTAGATTTAGAGAAAGCATATGCAAGGGTGTGGCGAGAGGAGGTGCAATATTGTATGAGGAAGTTGGGAGTGGCAGAAAAGTGTGTAAAAGTGGTGCAAGATATGTATGAGGGCAGCGTGACAGTGGTGAGATGTGCAATAGGAATGACAGATGGGTTCAATGTGGAGGTGGGGCTATATCAAGGATCAGCTCTGAGCACTTTCTTGGTTGCAACTGTGATGGACAGGTTGACAGATGAGATCAGGCATGAGTCTCTGTGGCCTATGATGTTCGCAGATGATATTGTGATCTATAGTGAGAGTAGGAAGTAGGTTGAGCTTAATCTGGAGAGGTGGAGGTATGCACTGGAGGGTAGAGGAGTGAAAGTCAGTAGGAGCAAGATATAATTCATATGTATGAACATGAGGAGAGACAACAGAATGGTGAGAATGCTAGGAGTAGAGGTGAGGAAGGTGGATGAGTTTAAATACTTGGGGTAAACTGTTCAAAAGAATGGGGAGTGTGGAAGAGAGGTGAAGAGGAAAGTGGAGGCAGCCAGAATGGAATGGTTAGAGAACAGTGTCAGGGGTGATTTGTGACAGAAGGGTATCAACAAGAGGGAAAGAAAAGTTTTATAAGATGGCAATGAGACCAGCTATGTTGTATGGTTTGGAGACAGTAGCACCAGGAAGGAGGGAATGCTGGAGGTGGCAGAGTCGAAGATGCTAAGTGAGGGAAAAAGGACAGGATTCGGAATGAGTACATTAGAGGGATTGCTCAGATTGAAGACAAAGCAAGAGAGCCAAGATTGAGATGGTTTGGACATGTCCGGAGGAGAGATGCTGGGTATATTGGGAGAAGGATAGTGAATAAGAAAAGATGTTTCTTTATTAGTCCCACAGGGGGAAATTGTGGAAAATTAGTATAACAACATATCAGAATACAAAAAAGTTGAAATAAATACTAACACAACCAAAGGAAAAACTCAACAGTGAGAAAGAACTGCTGAAACTGGCTGCTGTTTTAGTGGAGTGCCATCTTGATGAATATGGAGCTGCCAGACAAGAGGAAAGGAAGAAGAGGTTGATGGATGTGGTTAGGGAGGAGATGCAGGTGGCTGGTGTGATAGAGAAAGATGCAGAAGACAGGAAGAGATGGAGATTGGAGATTGGCTGTGGTGGCCCCTAGAGCAGTCAAAAGTGGTTAGTAGATGTGAGAAAAAAAAAAATCAAGAGAACTGCTCAAAAAACAAGCAATCCCTGAAATATCATACAAACTATCTCGCATGTGGTGACAAGATTGATTCATTGATAAAGAAATTATGAGAAAGAAACATAATTTTAAAAGTAATTTTTCTCACCACATATCTTTTCTTCTGAATATTTCTGATGATATAGTCATGCCCAGAGGGAGACTGTTCGACTGCTTCAAACAAATAGTTTTGTAACTTTTCAAACCTTGCAGATTTCCCCTTGTAGGACTAATAAAGAAATATCCCATTTATTCTTTAAAGCTTGAGTATAGACACATGTCTCTGAATCGATGTTCCATCCATCTATCTATCCATTGTCAACTGCTTATCTGAAATTGGGCAGAGGGGGAACTGAGTCCTATCTCAGTCCTCATTAGGCAAAAGACGGGGGAACACCCTGTTCAGGTCTTCAGTCCATCATAGGGCAGAATAGCTAGGGGAACAGTGTCTTGCTCAAGGACACTTTGACACGCTTCTCTAGATGCTGCGATCGCACCTGCAATCTTTCGATCACCAGATGACCACTTTGCCCACTGAGCAATGCCGCCCCTTGAATCAACGATATTCAGAAAAAAAAATTTGTATCAAATGATCCATTTGATACAAGTTTATATATAAGAAAAATTGTAATTTTGCTGCTTACATTTTAATAAGAAATGTAACTATTTTCCCCAATCACTAACTGAACCAAGTGTAGACCAACACACATTGCAGCTGATGGTTCAGAAATAAGTGGGGCAGCCTTGAAGACCCCTCCCGTGAGAAATACATTAGTACCTTTAAAGTGGGCCAGGGTTTCACTAGTAAACTGACTGACCAAATAAAAAGGCACAGCTTTGCTGGCTCGGGTGTATGAATCCCTTGCTTTAATCTCTGGCTGATGGTTTGTGCATTCTGTTTTTTCTCTCTCCTTGTTTTCCACATCACCCAATTTGACAGGACATGTGGTCTAATCACCATCCTTCAATCTTTCCTACCTTCCATTGTCTATCCCCCATTCCATATATTCACTCCTTCCCCCCTGACCTGTACGGTAGGGTTGAGGACGATGGAGATATTTTGGATGTTCATCTTGGTGTCCATCTCCCTCGCGATGACATGGTCCATGTGCGTGATGAGCCAGGAGAGGACGAGCCTGCTGCCAGGCGATACCTCCGCCAGTAGCCTCTGAAACTCTGTCACTTTCTCTGTTTCTACTTGGCGGCCACAGGCATCCTCAAAGCGCTGGGCGAGCTCACGTCCCAACAGGTTCTCCGGCAGCTCACGCAGGTACTGCTTCAGGAGGCTTGCAACTGTGTGGGGGTCGTATTCCTCCAGGCAGGGGCATTCCTCTCGATCATAGGCCGCCTTCAGCTCATCTACCTTGGACTTCATACCTGAGGTGGTGGTGAGTATTGCAACAGAAAAGTAACTAAAGTGGGGACATATAGAGGTACCCATACATGCGCAGTTACCTGTGATTTTTCACTGCCAGTGTGGGAAAAATCGAAACTTAAAAATACAACAGAAATTATTCAATAAATAATCATCAACATTCAACTGAAGTTTCCATACCTGAAACACGGTAAATGCCCTCACACTTCATGCCATAACTTTCAATGTAGTCCACACACTCCCTAAAAATGGCAGGCAGCTGGATACCATCATAGAGTGCTGTCCTCTTGACTGCTTCAGCCAGGGGGGCTCCAAAGATGGGTCTGAACATAGGGGCCTCCACTGGCACAGGGTCCACCTCTGCCATTGGCTTCTTCTTCTTCTTCTTTTCCTTCCACTGCTTGACTACATCTGCAGCTGTAAGATCCTTTGATTTCTTGTCCTTAGTTTTGTCCTCCTTGGGACCCTTTTCCTTCACCTTGAAGTCCTTCTCTTTCTTTTTGGAGAAGCTGGGCTTTTTGAACACATGGATCCCCTTGGAGCGCTTCATCTTGGATGGGCTCTCTGCCTCATCAGCCGAGCTGTCCTCTTGAAAGGCGGCGTAGCCCTCAGCTAAGGAGAGAGGAAGGAAACAAGGAGGTAAGAAGAGGGTCAGCGTGAAGAGAGGACAAAGGAAGGGTTCTCTGTTTAACTTATCCTCTTCCTGTAGTGTGGCTGAAAGAGCAGTGAAAAAGAAGCAGGGGGAGAGATGGGTGAGCAAGAGAAGATAGGAGGAGAAGAGGGGGGGCTAGGAAAAAGAGGTCAGAAACTGATTTAGCACAACTCCCACAGCACCTCATGGTTCTCTATTTCTGAATAAGCTATGGAGTTTGGACACATTTCCTTTTGGGCAAACCGCTCCAAGTTAGTGCCAGAGACTGCTAGGGGTCTCTTCACAGCTTTTGGCCTACCTCTAGTTATCACTAATTTGGCTTGTTTCTCTAGTAAAGTACCGTGCATATCACAGCCCAACCCAAGACACACCAGCAGAAGGCCCTGAGTGTGTCCTGAAACTGTTTCTCCCTTTTACTACCATATCCTTCTGGAAAAGCTATAAATAGACATAGAAAATAACAAAAACAACAACAACAACAACAATAATAATAATAATAATAATAAAGGGGTGGCATGGCTCAATGGGTAGGGCGTTCGCCTGGTGATCGGAAGGTTGCAGGTTCGATCCCCGGTCCTGCAGAGAAGTGTGTCGAGGTGTCCTTGAGCAAGACACTGTTCCCCTAACTGCTCTGCCCTGTGATCGACTGGCGACCTATACAGGGTGTACCCCGCCTTTTGCTCTACAAGAACGGAGATGTGCTCCAGTTCCCCCGCGACCTGATTTTGGATATGCGGTTGACGATGGATGGATAATAATAATAATGGTTCCCTTATCAATCCCACAAGGGGAAATTTGCAATTCTCTGCATTTGACCCATCCTATTGTATAGGAGCATTGAACATCCACATCTGGTGCCTGGGGAGCTGTTTGGGGTTCAATGTCCTGCTCAAGGACACTTCAACATGCTTTCTGCAGGACCGAGGATTGAACCTGCAACCATATGATCACCAGACGATCACTCTACCCACTGAGCTATGCCGCCCCACGAATCCCACGCTTAGAGAGACTTGAGCGACAATAAGTCTGACTAGCACTCAGAACCCACGCTCACCAAAACAGTGTCAAGTATTTCACTAGTGTCAGTACCAACTACCTATAGGTTAAACAAGGTTAACTTGTGAGGGAAACAAATAACATGGATCTGATCATCTAACATAGCCTTCATCCCAACATCAAATGAGGTGCTTCTTAGGAATATCAAAGTACAATCATTGAGTGCAATTCATAAAATGGTGAACAGTAGTGAGATGTAACAAAGTAAAATAGAAACACCTAAGTAATCTAAAAAGGTCTGTTTTATGTCATGATTAGTCCACGTGTTTTGGGGGTACACATTGACCTAGATGGAGCGTGGGGTATTAAGGCCAGATGCCCTTTTCACACCCCACTGTGGGATTAAACCCGCAACACCTTGTTTATCATTTTTTAGATGCATGTGCTCTACTGCTAAGCTTCCACTGCAGAAACACTTGGGTACTCTATAACTCTAAAAAAATGGCAAAAATATTTTCTCATTCACTTGAGGTAGAAAGGTTTACATGCCCTCAAGATTCAATAGACTAAAAACATGTTAATCAGTCTCCATATTTCTTAAGTGCTTATGATTAAATATACTGGTCATACTCTTAAGCACAGGGAGCTTGTAAGGCTGACTGCTTGAATGAAAAATAAGTAACAACACAATCTTCAATCAAAGCTTGATTGTGACATCATAAAATCAAATCCGATTCAAATGCCCCTCGTCATTTGTTCTCTCCAACACCCCATCCTGTCAGTTGTCACTTCACAGTACTGTCAAATGAAACAACAAAAACTGATGAAAACCAACTCCACAGAAAAAAAGTGTTTTTGCGAGTATGCTCAATTGATTTGTTCTAGCTGTTTTGAGGTTAAAGCCAACATATTTTAACAAAACTGGGCTTGTATATTAAAACAAATACATATGACACTACTATAATTTCTTACTTCTTTTCTCCTTCTTCTTAAACTTGTTCTTCTTCTTGCTGTGCTCCTTGTCATCGTCCGAGATGTAGACGTCAGGGGGCTCATGGTGATGCCCATCATGTGATGGTGAAGGTTCACCAGTGCGGTACAGCCCTGGGAACTTGGTGGGACTGATCTCCTCAGAGCTGGGGGTACGAGCCACAGCCCCCGGATGCTCAGCCCTGCGCTGCTCTGCAGGGCTGCTGCTACTGGGGGGCAGGAAGCACTCGGTCATTGCTGCTCTACCCTGATCACTCTTCCGGCCAGGGGCACATCACCTCACCATCACCCTGTAGATGAGCAGGGACATAAACATTAACTGTTAACTCAAAAAATGTAGTGCTGTGTTTTCTACAATTTTGAGACTCAAATGGAGTCAAGTCTCATAGAGACTACACTGTCATGCTTTGTTCTTACCACTTGATGGCTACCTAGGACTATGATGCAACACTGACTATTCAACATTGTAACCTTTATTCAAGGGAATAATATTTTTCGACAAGACTAATACCATTACTAATACCTAGAATTGATCTAATAGCACTACTAATGTTGAAATTGTTTTAAACTTTCTCTATAGCCCTTGAAAATAAGATGGAAATAATTACAAGATACAGAGTTCAGGAAATGTCCAATTGCTCCAACACAAGTATGGTAAATGGACTTGTTCTTTTATGATTTTTTCTAGTCTAGCGACCACTCAAAGCACTCTACAATGAATACCTCACATTTACTGAGCCCCACAGAAGGATATGAACCCAACTTGTTGGTCTTTAAACTCTGGAGCCTTAAAAAGACATTAGCCTAAAGATCAGACACTTAACCGAGAGGTCTGTTTTGCATATCACTAATGATTTTCATTGCATTATAAAAGATATATAACCAAGCAGTTAGTTGCTTGATGATAAAATGCATAGTGTCTAGTACTACTACAAAAACTAGGTGAATTGGTTCAACTGGCTTAAAAAAAGAAACAAAAAAAAGATTCCCTTATCAGTCCCGCAAGGGGAAATTTGGATTTCTCTGCACTTTAGCTTATCCTATTATATGGGAGCAGTGAGCTACCAACATATGGTGATTGGGGAGCAGTTGGGGGTTCAATATCTAGCTCAAGGACACCTTGACATGCTTTATGCAGGACTGGGGATCGAACCAGTAACTTCCAATTGCCAGACGACCGCTCTACCCACTGAGCTATGTAGTCTCCCATAAGAAGTTTATTTAGGAATATTTCCTCACACCCCACCCTTGTAAACAACCAACTACTACTACTAGTTTCGGCTGATACCAATGGGAGGGGGGGGGTCGCCACAGCAGATACTCCATCTCCCTCTACTCCTGTCCTCTGCATCTTCCTGTCACAACAGCCCCCTGCATGTTTTCAGTCACAACATCCATAAACCTCTTCTTTGGTCTTCCTTTTGCCTGGCAGCTTCATATTCAGCATCCTTCCAAAATATACCTAGGATGTCTCCTCAGCACATGTCTGAACCATCTCAATCTTGCCTCTCTTGTTTTGTCTTCAAACCTGAGCTTTTCCCTCAAATATATTCATTCCTGTGTATAGATAAATACATGCAGACACATATAAAACGTCTTCAAATACTCTGTAGACAGGCATAGGGACAGTCCATGATTAATGGGATCGAATCTAGAGCTTTGCCAGTGCCCCCATCCATAGGGTTAGTAGTTGTGTCAGGAAGGGCATCTGACAAAATTTTACCAAATCAGTATGCGGACTGACAAGACCATACCGGGTACCATATTAATTCCATATCAATACCATGCTGATCAAGGGCAAGGTTAGAAAACGGCCACCATTGGTACTTCATTCTCAAAAAGTACTGATGAAAACTATAAAATCCCCTGTGATGACCCCTGAAAAACAGGGAATAAGCTGAAAAAAGATGTATAACTCAAATGTAAAACTTAGATGTATAGCTGAAAAATCGCAAACAGATGGGAGAGTGCTCAACAAATAAGAAGTGAAATAATCAATTGGCAGCTGATGGATGTATGTGAAACATTGTACTGCACAACACAAGATGGAAATACACTATATGTATAATTTATCTTGATTAGATTAATAACATGTTACAATGCCATCTACCCACCAGGTGGGGCTCTGCTACAGGGACAATATCTTCCGCGTTGTAATTCTGAGGAACAACAAACAACTTCTCATCCACCTTTAATACAAGAACATTAACATTGACTTAAAATAATCACCGTCGGGTCAAGATTTCATTACAATCTGAAAAACTAACACTCAACATTTTAACATAACCAGCTGAGGAACTCCAACAAAGAAGGCGCTCCGACATTAATTAGAACCATGGGCCAAGCAAAGTGGGTTTTTTTTAAACTGACATATGTATAAACCTAATTAGAGGAGGAGTATTGAGAAAATAAAAAATAAATTAAAGAGTCGGATAACTTCGTTAATATATCCCTATGTGAGGGAGTATGTGAGGAAACCTCAGCAGCCTTTTCAAAAAATAAAAACAGCAAAATACCATGAAAGATTATTATTGTCAAGCTAATATAAAGGTTAACAGTCAACCTAGCAAACCTTATATCTAATGGAAACCCTTGGTAATGGGGAGAAGCTCAGGCCGAAGTGTTGTTTCATCCTAATGGTTTTAAAACGACACGATCTCAACAACAGATAACCAAAGGGACCAATGTAATAACCCAATGTATTAAAAGTGTAATCATTCACGAAAGGCATCAAATTACAACCTAAAAATGTATGATCATTTTCTACGGGTTTACGAGTGACAGCCTAACTATTGATGAAGCCTATGCCTGTCAAACATCACCCATAGCTGTGAAACTATCGATATCCTAGTCCTGTCCAGTTGCCTGTCAAGATTTACACACAGCCATGACTTCATTAGTAGGCAGCCTTACAAGAGCTTGGCGGATTGTTTTCAAAATATCTTAAAAAATTATCGTGACAATAGCTAAAAAGCGAAAAGCTACGCTTGTCATCTGAATGAAGGGGCCCATATGCTAGTTTAGCTAGCGGCTAGGTTAGCTGATTAGCGAGCACAACCGTCATGAATAAAGGTTCTGTTCCGTTCACACACACCCTTAAAAATATAACGATAATAAGAGATTCTAAAATATAGTTTGAGACTAAATGATAGTTGATTAATTTTCAAAACATGTAAGACAAGAAACTTTACCAACTACCATCCCGTTCGGTCAATTTCAGAGTAGAGCTTCCGGCTGTGTGTGTGTGTGGGAGAATCAAATAAATCCTCCGCGACTGCGCAGTTACCGAATTGCACTGTAGGAAATGTAGTTCAATCAGGGATGTTGGGATGCCAAACCGGATTTGAAAAGTGAAGTTTACCCCACCCAGCTTGTCTATCTAAATGTTCTGTCCTACGTTTTCTGGAATTTCAACAGACTGTGGTATCACTCTAATCTAAAAAGCAGCTTTGTTTCTGCACAGTCCAGTTTAGAAAGCAAAAATGATGAAAAACATGTTGAATAGTTACTTTCATCTTGATTTAAAATAAGCACTTACTCGCCAAAATTACAAGAAACTTTCCAAACACTGGTTTGATTCAGAGCACTGACGGTCATAATGACATATGGAACACGTTAGTCCCTCTCCATTCCCATTTGGCACTCATTTTTTCAGATCCCACAGCTGCAATGGCAAAATGAGGTCATGATTCAATATGATAAAAAAACACCAAGGTCTCATTATGTGTCTGGCACATTAGCCTTTGCAAACTACCGATGCTTGCCAATTGGATAGAGAATCAGTGATAGTGCACCCAAGCAGCCTTTGAAAATGCAACAGCATTACAAAGAGGGGTTCTGTGTTAGTAGAACACTGGCATCAGTTAATGCTCTCTCTCCCCCTCCATGAGATGGTCAGCAAGCACTGGAACACCTGTGGACTAGAATGGTATAATAACAACGTTTTTTCCCCAGGAAATGATGCGTTTCCTGAAAAGGGTAACACTAAGCTAAGATTAGAGCGAGAGACTAGGAGACTCGGGTCCAGTCTTTCCAAACCTCAAGGAAGACAAACATTCCCTGTTCCACTCATGTTAGGTTCCTTTCTTCCAGTTCCATTCAGAAAATATTGATTTTGTTAAAGTATGAACATTAAAACTTAAGACAGACTAGAGACAGTTACGCAAAAGAGCACTTTTACCAAACGTTACATGCCAGGTCACCAAACCATTCTTTATTTGGCATGAGATGGGAATCTAGCGGACCATAATTGTAAAAATACATTATTCATATACACCTCTAGTAAAAAAAAACACTATTGTAAAACATATCTAAAATATACAGTGAAACGTACCAGCAGAATAAAAACAATTTGGACCAGGGTTGTTGTTGTTGTTGTTGGGTTTTTGGGTTTTTTTTTGGGGGGGGGGGTATTTTACAAGGTAATAGAGAGGTTATCACATATCAGTCACAGATTCCTATGCCTTCAGTCCTCTGGTCTGGTCCAGACATTTGGTACCAATATGTGCCTACGGCTCAGAAAAGACAGTTCATGCACTTCACAGCCTTGCTGCCATAGTCCAGGCACTCTGGTCCGATGCACTGGCAGCAAGCATTGTGAAACCAACGGTACTTGGATCCTCCCATGGACTCACAGTACAGTTTACACTGTCGGATAGATACGCAGTCATCAAAGTAGACCACTGTGCACATATTATCTGGGGCAAAGGAGAAGGAGAAAGACATGAGTCAAGCATCCAGTAAACATGGCTTATAAATCTAGCTTGGTTCCTTTTAAAGTAATTATGATTAACCCTCGATGGTCCTATTTTCAACCATGCAGGGGCAAAAATTTGCTGTTACTAAGTGTGACCATATGTTTTGGTGGGTTTAATTGGTTAACAGCTCAGCTCTGTGGGAGCACTCTCTCTTATATGTGTATCTTTTTATAGAAAATAAGCACTGAGTCAGAAGATGAGGGCCAAAAAAACCACAAGGAAAATATGAGGAACGGCCTCGGTACAACACTGAACCATGTCGCCAATTCTAAATGCCTCAAACCAAGTTCTGGCCTCCAACCTCCCCTTAGAATGGACAGTCAGTGTAAACATTAAATAGCCTTTGTTTAACTATTGGAGTTTTGTCTGCTAAGATACAAGCATAAACAGCTTTGAGCAGAGGAATGAGACATTCGCTACCTTGAGTGTCGTAGCTAGCATGAATGCTATTGCCGGGCAGAGAGACATTCTGGTGCTGGTTGTCGAGCGTCTCCAGGAAAGAAACCAGGTTCTCATGATGGGAGAGTTCCTCGGCGACAGGGAAGGACACCACCATCATGTTGATTGGTGCATCCCCTTCAGTGAGTGCGCGGAACAGGGAGGGGATCGGGCGGTGCAGTTCCTCCACCGTGCTTTTTGATGTGGCTGGGGAATCACTGTAATTCTTGGGGTTACACATTCCTGATGCATAAATACATGAGGGAATACGATTAGCATGGGATTCATTTTGGAAAGGCTGAGTAGTTATTTGCAATTTTTTGAATTTGCACACCAATGCTAAGGTTAACCAAGGTTAAATGACAAGGCGGTTGTCTAGTAATCAAAAACTTGGTGGTTCGATCCCTGGCCCATGCAGAAAGTGTGTCAAAGTGTGCTTGAGCAAGACACTGAACCCCTAATTGCTCAAGAGCTGTGAAGGAATGGTACCTGTCAAGGACGTTTCCCCACCTTTCACCCAATGAGTTCTGGGACAAGGGTCCAGCATGATTCTGCAGCCCAATTTCAGATAAAAAGTTGAAAATGGATGGATGAATGGATGGATGGATGGATGGATTGGTGCGTGGATGGATGGGTGGGTGGGTTTCACACATGAACTCAATTCAGTCCAGCAAACCCCTTTGAGCAACCGAACGCCTGTCAGAAATATCTTGTCTCAATTAAGTTCGTTTAAAACACTTCATTTAATTTCAAAATACAGTAGTAATTGTTTGGAAAAGTTCCTGCATACTCATGTACGATTCTCCTAACCCCCTAAATGAGTCAAAGTGAATTAAAGATAATGAGTAAATCATTTAATGGGAAACCACATTTGACACAGGAATTGGATTACAAACCAACGCTAAAAGCAGAGCCAAGACAGCTGTTTCGGATAAAGCATTCACATACCCCCTTTTTTTCCTCCCTTCCACTAAAACACAAGTCCCTCCAACACCACCCCACTGCTCATCTATTGGTCTGCACCCGTCGCCCTTGCTATACTCACAGTTGCGCACTTCAAAAGCAGCTCGTGTTCGGCTACAGAAAACATGTTTAGAATGGGAACTTACTCGACGTGGTCGGGAGGACAGAGCCATAAACAAAACCTCAATAAACGTGAGATACTATATACTTGCTCAAAGCCACGAGCTGTCCTCTGTGTATTGTAAAAAGGCTGGCCCAGAAGGGGGGGGGCTCCTCTACCATAACATCTGCAGAGCAGCAGTGAGTTTAGCGTTCACAATGCCATGTCCTTTTATTTGTTTTCCACATGAAAGAGCTTTAATAAAGCCTACTTGTCAGCATGCACAGCAATATCTGCCAATCACAGCTGATCTAAGACCTCATTGGAGGAACTGAAACGGATTTCAGATGCCGATGGACGATAACAATTGTAATGCTTTCCTGTTTCACAAATCGGCTCCTTTCCATCCCCTGTGTGTGCAATGGCAAAAGGGGTGAAGTTAGTTAGATTGAGTAGCCTGACCCCTACTTCCTCTCAGTGGCTTCTGTTGCTTTGATCTTCTGGATTTCTCCATGTGACTTCCTGTATGTATGGGTAGGTGCTACTTTGACATGATGAGATTCCTTTAATTTCCCATCTTAACATTGTCAAATTCAAGCCGTATATCTTGTATATGCTGTACTGTACATTGTAGATATACTGGTATGCTCTGTCATGACATTTTAATCACCCTTTTTTTCTATTTGTATATAGTCAATCTCTGTGTAGATTGTTGTTGTCCTTTATCTGAAATACCCGAGAGCCGTGTAACCCAAGTCATATTCCATGTGTATGAAAACCTGGCCAATAAACTGATTCTGATTCTAATTTCCTGTCGTCCATTAAAGAGATGGTACACAAACCTTACCCTTGGCTCAAAAAAGCCATCTGAAGACTCCTTCTTGGCTCTGCTCTGCATTAACCACCGAAGTGAAACACTGTCTCTTTTGCTCTGCGTCTGGCCTCGCTCACCTACCACTCAGCTTCTATAGAGCCAGCAACACTCCATGTGGACTGAGGCTTTTTTAATCCTGCGTGCCGCCCGACCGTAAAGTGCACTGCAGTCTCAAGTGTCTTATTTTCACTGCGTTTTCACAGGGCAGACAGGAACGGTGGCACAGAGGCTAGGGGAACTGTTAAGTTACTGAACTTTGAAGGATTTGTTTTGTATTCAACAGGCCAACTCCCTAGTGCAAACCAGGTCACCATCATAAATCCTTTCAGATAGATGGATGACAGACAGACAGACAGACAGACAGACAGACAGACAGACAGACAGACAGACAGATAGACAGGACGGACGGATGGATGGATGGATGGATGGATGGATGGATGGATTAGTAGGTAGGTAGGTGGATATAGTTTTATTAGCCACCTGACCAAGGCTGGTGAAATATTTTCTCTGCATTTAACCCATGCCATCATATAGGAGCAGTGAACACATTCGTAGCATCCGAGGAGCAGTTAGTGGTTCAGTGTCTTACTCAAGGACACCTCGACATACTTTCTGCAGGGGCTTGGGATCAAATCACCAATCTCTGACGACTGGCCGAACTTGCCCTACCTCTTTAGCTCTGCCACCTCTAAATGTAAACAGGGGAAAGTGTGAACACAGTCCCCTACTACCAGAAGTCATGCAGTTGACATTCCCACATTTGGGGCATTCTTAGGGGTCAGCAAAACCAGATGGTGACAGCTCAGCCTTACCCTGAGAGAACCACCTTCTCAATCATGCTATCTACTTTGTCTTTGTTTGTTTAAGGTACATACTTATAATATGAATACTTCATAATATAATATAAATACTATAGTATAAATACTTTCTTTGAAAATGGTGTGCTGACTTATTTTGGAGTCAGCTATCGTTTCCATGTGAAGGCCACACTGCACTTACCCACGCAGTCACAGCACTCCTCCCATAATGTCCCTAGACACAGCATACATTCCTTACAGCAGGAGCAGTTCCCATCAGATGGACGGCACTGGCATAGCTCCTGCATATAACATACACACACACACACAGACATACACAGATAGACACACACACTGAACTGACACACACACACACACACACACACACACACACACACACACACACACACACACACACACACACACACACACACACACACACACACACACGTGTCAACAGAGCAGTAAGGCACATGACAAAAACTACTGTTT
>OMLC01090128.1:0-14022 GCA_900302585.1 Regalecus glesne
GTGGTGGTCAAATACAGCATATAGTCATGTAGGGTGTCCTATACTCTACTACCACTACTACCACTACTGCTACTACTACTGGTACCACTACTACTACTACTACTAGTACTACTACTACTACTACTACTACTACTACTACTACCACTACTACTACTACTACTGCTACTATTACTGCTACTACTACTACTACTACTACTACTACTACTACTACTACTACTACTACTGCTACTACTACTACTACTACTACTACTACTACTACTACTACTACTACTACTACTACTACTACTACTATCAGCTGCTCCCATCAGGGGTCTCCACAGCAGATCATCATCTCCATCTCTTCCTGTCCTCTACATCTTCCTCTGTCTCACCAGCCACCTGCATGTCCTCCCTCACCACATCATAAACCTCCTCTTTGGTCTTCCTCTTCTCCTCTTGCCTGGCAGCTCCATATTCAGCATCCTTCTCCCAGTATACCAGCATCCTTCTCCCAGTATACCAGCATCTCTCCTCCACACTAAATCCAGAACATTTGAACCCTCAAACTACATTCTGACACCCGTCATAGGACATCCAATGATTTGAAGATATACTATTTCCAGTGGCTTTTTACCAGTGGAACCCTCATCTTTTAAAACATGGACACAAAGGGGAAAATGGTGCTGGATTCAATGACAAGGCATGACAAATATACACAAACTGTCAAGCTAACCTCATGAATATTGTCAGAAGTAATCAGATCTACACGTGTTGGTGTCGAGAGTGATGAAATGCTTTGCAAACATGTCCTTGTAACTGAGAATAGGGGTGGCAGCTTTCAGCTCTGTACATGAGCCATCACAGCAAGGCTATTATATGAGACCATAGATTCATGGCTGACGGAGAGGTTTCTATTTGAATCATTGTAAATGACCATAGACAAATCTCACTTTTCGGGTCTGGTAATGCAGCGCCATTGACTGGCCTCTAAACAGTGATCATCAAAGAAGAAAACAGGATTAACCTTGAGCCTAAACTGGGCAGACTTTATCTCAATGAGGCGAAGAGCTCTGTTCTTCTAGCATCTTCTCAATTTGGCCTCAGTCATTGACCTGTGCATTGCCGAGGCAGATTGTTTACCGTACCTTCCCACCATGTTTCTGCAGGTCATGACCTCTCATTCTGCTCAGATGGGCTGTCTGAGGCAGGCAGGGTGTCAGTGAACGTTGTGAGGACATACGAGCCTCGTGTCTTGTGTAGTCTGGTGTATCTTGTGAATGGCTTAGAGTCCATATACGACAGTATGTATACTACTGGCCCGACACTGACTCACTATGATGGCTGCACTACGCTGCAGGTCCTACACACGTCATAGGTACCGATGATTTTAAACATCTGAACGCCAGAGCACCAAACACACGTGGTCAGAAAGGCGACACAGGAGATCAGTCCTTGGAAATTCATGTTTTCTGCTCAAAGCTGTGATTCCATGAGCCACACGGGACCTTGTCATGAGTAAAAAGGAAGAACAAAAGGCTTTACCGTCGTGGTGGCTCAGCCGCAGAGCACACGCCTTCACACCGGGCCTAGCGTGTTCTGTCCTACCGTGGGGTTTCAGGAAAAGGGCATCCAGCGTTCATCCCCCGTGCTCAGCAAATGTGAGGCCTGTGATGTGAAGTGCTTTGAGTGGTCGCTAGACTAGAAAACGCTGTATATTAACGAGTCCGCTCACCTTTACATGATCATCGTGGAATCTTAAACAGTGTCTGATTTCATGTGCCGCCATTTGGAGTGTATGCCTCCCTCTGCATGGGCAGGGGGTGATGGCATAATGTACTTAAGTCTCCTCAGAAGCTCTGACGGAGTACAAACCTTACAGGATGAATTATTTACCAACGTCAGGAACATTTCTGAAGGTTTGCAGCAGCAGTGGAGGGTAGCCAAGTCTTTCATCCATGTGAGACTCTTGACAGTGGTTGCTACCGTGAAAAGCAGAGCCTGAGATAAGAGAGGAGCTTTGACCGGCCTTGCCTCCCCATGATAAATCTTTATCATTTTAGGTGATGGCCTGACCTCTAAGCCGGTTGCTAGCCAAGGGGTTCCTCATTAATACAACTTGAAACCCTCCTGGCTCATTCCTTCTATTTTCTTGATGCCTGTGACCTTTCCAGGATTGCTGCTATCAAACAAAACCTTCTTTGAGGCCAAGTGAATGGTGCAAGGCTCTGGAAACCATCTTGCATGATTCTGTTCAGTCAGAGGAAAAACAGAGTGGACGGAGCAAAGCGCAAGGCATCCTTACATATCCTTCAACATCAGATGGACACCTCAGTCCAAACGATGGGCTTTTGACCAATGCATTCCAGTGACTGATGTCTGTTAGCACAGACTCGGCTTTCTTCAAGCTCCGCTTAGTCAAACCCTTCCCGTTCGGTCAGTCTGGGTGTGCAGAGGGACAGTAGTCGGGATACATGTTATGAACATTTGGACGTCAGATGGCATGAATACTTTCTCAAAGTTCACCGTTGCCATGCCAACAGAACGATGCTGTTGACTGTAGTGTTCAGTGTCTACCAGACAGTACCAATGCAGCAGCTGGGAGTTGTAGAGTGGGTGGAAGTGAATACAGAGAGATGCTCAGAAGGGATTGTGTTCACCTGCAGTGGCATGGTGATATACTGTTGGTGGGAGCCTGTGTCTAAAGCACTTAAAGCACACGTACATGGCCGTGCAGGCGTTAGAGCCATTATGTGATGGCTGCCCAAACACCCAAGCCGAGCACGTCTCTGGTGTTTTTAGCTGTTTGTTCTTCTCTCCTGCAGCCGCTCTCATATTCATGCTTCTCTCTCCTGTCAGGCTATATTTTAGTGATTTTTAGCATTCTGGATGTCCGCACATGGTGCATCTGGAAACCCAGAGTGGTCACTGTTCAGCCAAACTCATGCAAAGGTTCTGCCAGGGAACAGATACACACACACACACACACACACACACACACACACGTGTTTGGTTGTTTTTCTCCTCCCCTCTGGTTATTCCCCATCTCCCCTCCCAGCTTCTTTGTATCTTCTGTTGAACTCAGTTTCAGAATAACTTGGCAGTCTAGAAATATCCTCATAGCTCTTCTTCTTTCTGTTTTCCAGCAACAAGCCCACTTCAGCTTTAAGTTTCATCTTTGCTATATATTTGGTTGGAAATGGCTGTCTCTCAGTGTCTGAGTATTTAACCAGTGAGTGTCGCACAGCCAGACAACCATACGGATGGAGGGATTTATTCTCCTACAGTGCTTTTCTATTCTAGCAACCGCTCGAGCCACTTTACATCATATGCCTCACATTTACCAAGCATGGAGGGCAAGATGCCCTTCTCCTGATGCCCCGTGGTGGGATTGAACCTTCCATGCCCAACTAGGAGCTGCAAGCTGTACCGTTGAGACATCGCAGTAGGTGGACAGACAGATGGCGCAGAGTGCACGGGGGTGCAGCCGTTAGCACTGCTGCCTGACAGCAAGAAGGTCGCGGGTTTGAATCCCATCCCAGGTCCATTCTGTGTGGGTTTCCTCCGGGTGCTCTGGTGTCCTCGGACCATCAGAGACATGCATGTCAGGGTTCATACTCCTGCCTGTGCTCCTGAGCAAGGCAGTAGGAAAAAGAGCTGGAGTTGTTCCCCTGGCCCTGCAGCTGCTCACTGCTCCTGTACAGAAGGATGGGTTGAATGCAGAGAGCATATTTCATTGTTTGTATGTACAATGACACATGAACCAAGCTTCTTCTGGGCAGACAGACAGACGGACAGACAGACAGATAAACAGACGGACAGACAGACAGACAGTGACCGACAGACAGACCATGCTGGTTATTAGCTAGTAGGTTTTGTAGATGCCCAATCTGTTCTTGCTGTGATATGACAGGACCTTTATAAATGACTTCAGGAAATGGAGTTTTTTGTCGCAATTATGTCATGATCCTAATTAGGGTTTGATTAATGTGAGACATTAACTCAGCCAAAATAAATCACGTTGAGCTAAAGGAGGGGAAAGAAAAAAAAATCAATCGACGTGGTCCGAGAGGTGGTACCAAATGTAAAGGTGAGTCCTCAATGACGGGTGACATGTACCGTGAGTGACTCCGCTGACCGTTGTATAATAAGCCCTGAGTCTTAGTGGGGATTTACTGCTATAGTGAATTATGAGGGTCTTCAAATCCCATGAAGACATTCCATTTGACTTTTTTGGAATAACACTGTGGGTCACTCTTTGGGCATGTCAGAGGTCAATATATAATATTACAGTATGAGAGGTCCATTTCACCAGCATGAGCAGGCTCCATGTTGTGGGGGGGCATGGACTAAGATGGAGCTTGGGGTATGGAGCAAGGTCGGATACCCTTCCTGACATCACATAGTGGATTCAAACCTGTGGCCTCTGGCTCATCAGCTCTTGAAATGTGTTCTGTACTACTGAGCTACCATGGCCCCCCTCCCATCTACGATATTACAGAGGACCATGCACAAAAGACATGACAGACGAAAGAAAATGGCTTAAAATGGCTGATAGGTCATCACAAGAACACAGATCGCTTGACAAAAGGATAGGCCACCCTCGCTTTTAAAGATTCAAAAGACGGCGTTCTGGTCTACTCGTAGTCCCACATCAACGCCATTATCCTCTGCAAACCTTTGTGTTGTGTCCATCCCATCTCAGCCGGGCCAGGCGGGGCAGGGGCAGTCTGCAGGAAATGTATCTTGAATGGCACAAACTAGTAGATTGTGCCATTTAAGATACATTGAGGTGGGCGGTGGGGGACAGGGGGTAAACACTTAATGAGAATTATGGTCTTGTCTGGCTTTAACAGGCACATTGCAGAAAGCAAAATGGTCGATTGGTCTTACACGACTCCGGGACATTACTCTTGCAATCGTGTGCGGTCAGACCTAACCACTTTGACATTTATCTGCATTAGAAGGGACAGCGAATGAGCGAGCGGCCCCAGTCTAACAGATGAACGCGTACACAGCTCTGCTTTAGTCATCGTACGGAACCTTGTTCCCGTGACCATATTCCGTGGCCTCCTGCACGGCGATCCGCACATTCACTCGTGCACAGGGTGCAAATGAACTTGCACTTGGCACTGCAGGCATGCCTCTCTCCATGCAATGATGAAGTAATGCTAACGCCAGTGAATCATGGCTGTAATCATCCCAGCTGATGTTTATGGGAGTCTGCGGTAGGGACCTTATGATCTGAGACTGCTTTGCAGAGGAGCTTCTCATCCGTAGAGGTAATTAGGCTTACTTCTGGTCAAACAAATCAGTTCAATGGCAAAATCAGATACCCAGATCAGTCTACCATTACCAAATTAGTGTCCTAATTACCTGGAGCACATGTCTCCATTAATTATTCCTGTATCTTTTGTTGTGCCCCAGTGCCAACGCAGCCTGCATCTTAACTACAACGGAGCACCAGTGTCAACAACATACACGAAGTAAAGACAACATAATAATGGTAATGATGGGGACGATATTATACAAATGATAATAACAATAATAATAATGATCAACATTTAGAATGTAAATATGGCAGATTTATTCACCAGGCTAATTTTCATCTGCTGCCCCCGAACGATCAGGGTTCAGTGTCTTCCTCAAAGACGCTCCTACATGCTCTCTGAAGGGGTCGAGGGTCAAGCCACCGAGCTTCTGATTGCCAGATGACCGCCCTACCTCGTGAGATATGCTGCCCCTGAAATCTAGACTCGACTAACTTCATGGCTACATTTCTTGCTACAAGCGGGCAAACATATACACACTCAGAGCTGTGAACTTCCAGTGGCATGGCCATGTTGGTTAAATGAATGAGAGTGCACAGAATGAGTCTAGACTGGGAAATTCAATTGGGCAAATATCAATGCCAGGCAGACAGAGGATTATGGAGTTTTTGAAGTTCAAGGATGCCACACAGCGCTGCAGAAATACAAAAATAAGAGAAAAAGGGTTTCTTTTGAATGTTTCATTCCAGCTGCATTTATTTTCACATCCTTACCACCAGACATTGTGGCCAACGCGTTGTTATAAGCAAGCAACAAAGTGCACGTGTGTTTTGTCTAGTAGTGAAGAAAACAACAGCATTTCATCTTCCCTAGAGGAGGCAAACACCACAGCTTAGGTAGGACTAAACTCAAAACAAGGCATACATTATGCAAACACCCCTGCCTTGTCAGTAATTAAAATCTGATTGGTTTTCCTCTCCTTGCCAACCAACCGGGGTGGCCAGGGTGTCACAGGGTTGCATAATGCATCTCTGCTCTCTGTATTTGCACAAGCAGACAATTAGAATTGGATGAGCTTGACCATCATTAATACATTTCACTCTCTGAAATTAATGTCTTACCTGCCAGTGGGTTTAATTGATTTCGTGCCACTGCATCATCAATGAGGCATTTGTCTCATCCTCATCGGCCCTGCATGTAAATACACTCACATTGTAAGCTGGGTGTTGTTGTTTTCTTTACATGTCCCTGGACAGAAGCTACAGGAGCTGAAGCAAAAGGGTGATTTTGAAATTAGCAGCAGCAGATAGAGTCTTCCAATTAGGAATGGGTATGGGTCTCTGTTTTGGCTTTGTTGTCCTGACCGACAGGACTCATAAAGTGTTGTTTGTGTGGAGCCAAAAGTTCGACAGACACCCACCAACTTCAGTCTATAAATCTTTCTCCCCGTTGATGGAAACAGTGATCCTTACCTCCTCTTCGATCTCCCGTTACAGACGGGAAAGTGTGTGTGTGTGTGTGTGTGCCTGTGTGTGTGTGTGCGTGTGCGTGTGTGTGTGTGTGTGTGGTGTGTGAGTGCCTGGAGCCGAAGCCTTTTGATTACACAACCATCTTCTCTAGTGTCTGCCTTGCTGAGGGGAGCATCGGCACTAATGACAAAATGAGGTTGACAGTGAATTTCAGAAATGATGTGCCACATCCCGCCGGACCACCCCTGGTGCTTTTCTTTTTCATCATGCCACAGGAACAATGAGGACAAGAAGAAGCGACTGCATTCTGTGTCAACATGATGTGACTGCAGCCCTGCCTGTGTTTGTGGCAATAGATGGGCCACGCTGCCATGGGAAATCAATTCCATAGGTGGTGTCAACACTGATGATTAAGATGGCCGGTGTGAGCCGGGTTATGAATGCCTGTGTTCTGTGCGCACACGGGTTCGTGTGTCTGTTCGTGCCTCAGCCCATCCGTGTCTTTTCACATGCGTCCATGCATGTCACTGCATGCGAGAGGCCTGCCGGAGCTGTCATTCATCACTTCGGTCCTGATAACTGTGCATGTGATCAATAGCCTGGCCATTAGTGTGATTGGAGCAAGCAGAAAAAAAATCAATAGCAATTGATATAAATATATACCTGTGACATTTGGCCCACTGTATCTGTCAAGTTTCATGGCTGACAACTCATTCTCTTGTTTGGGGGCATATTTAACAATCTGAAGGATTGAGAAGTCCCCCTCCCCCTCCCCCCAGTTTCAACATGCAGTGTCTGATTTATTCGTCCCACCGATGCAGGTGGGGGAAGCTGATCTATGGCCAGCTCGATGCTCAAGGGCAGCTTCAATTTGTCGCGCTCATCTCTTTGTCTGCTCTTGACACTGAGTGCAAGCAACAGATGATGGTAGCCCTTCTCTCTGTGGTCTGTGATGAACAGGGTATTTACCAGCTGTTCACCAAGTAAAACTACACAGAAGATCAGTGCCTGGGCTAGCAGGTTAGCCACATAGCAATCATGGCCAAAAGGTAAATGTGTATTTACTGGGGTATTTGGCCACTACACATACTATTACCTCAGGATCCCCCAGTCCGAGCTTGTTGATGTAGCCAGGAGAAGGGGGGTTCAGGGTCCTCGGGTGGAACTGATACCTCCATGGCCTGACTTCAGAGGAAAGATTGATGATGGATGATTCATTGAGCATGCATCAGGAGATTTTTTACCTGAGATTTGAGATTCACGATATTTTATAGCAGTGGAGCTGGACTCTTTAACCTCAACTGAATATGTTGAGAAGAGTGGATGGATTGATCCACAGTATGCCCAGTATACATTTAAACAGGGCTCTTTCAGGAAAGCTACATATCCGGATGGGATTTTGCCTTTTATTTTATTACTTGTGCAGTAGCGCTAACTCCAGGATGGTGCCCCATTTTCCGACTGTCCTCGGGTTTTCAAAAGGTCCCTGCTCTTTGGAAAGGCTTTATAACTACCCCTGTCTGCTAAGAGAGCCTATCCGACTGAAGAAAAAAAAGATATTTTAGACCAGCTGCTGTTACATCCGTTGGGATGAAATGCCCTAAGAAGTGTGTGTGGTATCTATGCTAAAAGCGGATGTGAACGGCAAATAAGACCCATGCTAGCAGAAGGGAAACATCACTCACAGAACTCCTGTACGCTGTGATTTTATTCTTGCTGGTTTCTTTGTGTTTACCTTCTTTCTTGTTACTTTCATAATTATTCTGCTGCTGATTTTTGCTCCCTTCATAGGTCTTCTCTATACCTGCATGTCGGGGGCCTCTGCCCCTTGCACTTTGTGTCCTTGGCTGCTGACTTTTGGATAGGGGAGCTATATCTGTATTGAAGACTGTTGTCCCTCCTAAGGATCTTGCCCCAGGCATGTGGCACCTTGGTCTCCGCTTTCTCACAGCAGTAGGCTTTATGTGTTGGCAGGCCTCATCTCCCCAGGGAGCGTGTTAGATGTTCTACTACGTTGTGCCATTGGGGTTCATATGGGGTTCTGTGGTGCTCCATTATTAATAAGCGTCAAAGGTAGAGTGAAGTAAGATGAGTCGATTTTCACTTAAAATATAATTTTGGGAAGGCTTACCAATTACCACTTACTCCATGTGCTTCCCTCCATCACAACCAGAGTAAAATACATGTTTCTCCCTGACTATGTGGTCACATGACATAGGATGGTTTGGGCTGATTTACCCCCTGGCTCATCCTACCAAACAATCCGTGTGGATTCACGACACTTTAAATTCCACTGGCGCTTGTCTGTGTGCATGCATCTGCCGATGCTCTAGGACACATCTTCGGTTGTGTTCCTGGGATCATCGGGTGTTTCGGGTCATTCAGCATCACACACCCTCCTCCAGGTGGCCCAGCCAGTGCTGATCAGACCCTAGCTTGTGTCCAGATAGCTTATGACCCCGTGGTGCTCCTCTTTTGAGTCACAGCCTCTTGAGGGTCTCTGCCACTTTGCTGATATTGCAGACGGCTTTCCTCTTCTTTTCTCCCTCAATACCCAATTCTCTGAAGGCTCTAGTTAAAGAACAGGCTGTGAAGGCCCGGCATCAGTATGAGACACATGTTTTAGTTCATTATCATTTATATCAGTGCATACAAGGGATCATCGCCCTTTAAGCTGATGGCCTTGATAGTTTGGAAATTCGACTGGCACTTTAATGCTTAGGCCTGGGCTTTGATTTCTGTTGGTGTATGTCAGAAGTATGCCTTTCAGTCTGATGCACCATTTTGATGGTCTTGATAGTTTTATTGAAAATCTCTTCCAAGTTAAAAAGACTCTTAAATGATAGTATGTAAATTCAAATAGGCTTCCTTCATGTTGATTCTACATTATTCCCATTGTCCACGGTGGCTGAGTGGTAAAGCCTGCACTTCAGGGACTGATGAGTCCCGTGTTGCAAGTTCAAACCTATTGTGGGGTGTCAGGAAGGGCATCTGGCCTTAATCCCTCAACTTCTATCTCGGTCTGTGTTTATTGCCACAACATGGGGACTGATGGTGATATGGAACAATAGAAAAATGGATCTTTATTGTACAGGACTAGGGAGCAGCTTCTGTGCCCGGGGACCAACTCCATTGATGCTGACAGGGTATGTTCTCCGCTCCTCTAGAGAATGTATTTTACACGTAGATTGTGTCTGTATGGAGTCAAACATAAGTATTGTGTTTTTCTTTCATCAGGCTGTCTTGGAAAGTGGTCGGGTATGAGGCATGGGATGACTGCATGCTTTGGAAACCTTCCCGTGTCATCTCTTGTTTATATTGCTCCTATTTTTTATGCCTCTCTTTTTTTCCTTCCCACTTTGCTGCTGTAGCACTGCAAATTTCCCCTGTGGGACTAATGAAGGAATAACTTATCTTATCTTATCACAATCAAAGTTATCCCATGTAGCTCAGGCTGCGATGATATTCCTCAGTCATTATAGTCCTCATTGTCTCTCTTTGACCTGTACGTGCTCAAACAGGTAAAGAGAACCCTCCATGGAGCATCCCATATTCTGTATTCTCAGTGTGGGCTGTGACCATCGGCCAGATGAGACAGAGCTCAGTGGTACAAATTCAATTGATTAAAGAACTCCTTCGTGCCTCTATCAGTTGGAATTTAAACAGTAGCCTAAAATAATCAGAGGGTGCAGAGGCTGGACTGCAGGACAGAGCCACACACTGATTGATGCCTCGGGCCCTGTATTTTATTTCCCCCTTATAATTGTACTCTCTGTCTTGTGTTTGCTGGAGTTGGGTGCCCATATGTGTTGACAGGTCTAGTGTTGCAGAGCCCGGGTCAATTTTTCCCGTGAGGATAATAAGGTATCTATCTATCTATATGTCTATCTGTATAGTGCTTTTCTAGCCACAACATCCACTCAGAGCGCTTTACAATCAATGAAGCCTCACATTCACCCTTGTGGCCATGGGTGCACACACACACACACACACACATACACACACACACACACTCACTCACCCACAAATGGCCGTGTCAGACTTGCAAGGTAACAACCAGGCCATCAGGACCAGTTAGGGGTCCCCTGTCTTGTTCAAGGGAGTGACAGCTCAGGGGGGCGGGGGATCACCTAGTCGTTAGAAGATGGCTGGTTTAAACTCTCCTTGAGCAAACCACTGAACACTTCACTGCTTGGGGCAATGGATGAAAATGAACCTGGTGGCTAAATCTGTTGTATTTACATTCTAACTGTGCACTAATATGCACCATCATTAAGAACTTTATTTTTAATTTATTTAGGGGCACCTTGACATTTTTGTGTGGAGGAGCTGAGAATCAAACTGGCAACCCTGCTGTTACCACACAACCTGCTCTATCACTTAGCTACAGCAGCTCACAGTAGCTCTACAGAGCTACGGATGGGGGCCACGGTAGCTCAGCAGTAGAGTGTGCGCTTCAGGAACTGACGAGGCTGTCCTAAAATAACGCCCGTATACGTGAGCTCTCCAGCATGAGTGACACTGGAGATATAGGTCTTTCTCATCAGTCGCCATCTTGCCCCCATTGATTGAATGGCACAATGAAAATGATGGCTTGCTATTCTCTCCATGTGATAATGATGATAATTAACCACTGTAGCACAAACGAATTCAAGCGATCAATTACAATTTCACAAATGCCTCAAATGAAAAGTACGTACATGCTCTAAATACAATTAAGCCGTAGATAGCAGATGTTCCTACAGCTGTAATCTCCTCTTCAAGCAGAAAATTTGCCCTAAACTGGATTAATTGAACACCACAGCCTATACTAATAGCGTTTCGATGGTTCTTGATTACTTCCCATTGAGTCCTCATTGTAGACATCTTCTGGCATATGAATAGGATGAGATAACTTCGGCTCATGAAAGCGCAGAGACAAAGAGATTTCTGCTGTTGAATGAACTGCAATATCATCTGTAACACAAGTAATTAAATCACAGTTTCCATCACAGTTAATATGAAAGAAGAGATCATCATCAAACTGTTGCTTCATCTGTCCTGGGTCCATCAAAGTCTTGAATCACTGTGTTGGAAGGAAAAGGAAGATGCACTCAGTCTGTCTGGTGTCTGTCTAGGGAACCGGAGGACGGCCTACTGTGATGACAGGGCGGGCCCTAACAGTGCGAGTTTGTCAAAATACTTGGTATTGAAATACGAAGTGGCGCAGATGTGACTTTAAGTCTATCCATCCATCGTCAAGCACTTGGGTCACGGAGCCATGCTGGAGCCTGTCCCAGTACTCATTGGGCGAAAGACAGGGAAACACCCTGGACAGGTCACCATTCCGTCATAAAGCTTGAGCAGTTGTGGGTTCAGTGTCTGGCTCAAGGACACTTTGACAATCTTCTGACCATCACACAACCCCATATACCCCATCCCCACCCCCACTTCCTGAGCCATGCAATCCTTAGATAACAATATTCAAATAGCTTTCTTTCTTTCTTTCTTTTAACCTTTCCTTGGGTCAGAATGGGGCAGAAGTGGCCCAGATGGAGGGTTTGTGTCACATTACCTGAAGACTTAGTCAGGGAAGATTTCCAGATATGAAAAGGGATAGGTTGCCATGACCACAGCCCAGCTGAAGTGGTTACACTGTATTCAGCAAGGACAACATTCATTTCAGATGAGAGGGAGAGTTGCGTCTGTTGCAAATGTGTTACGTTGTGATGCGGGTGTCTGTCCAACACATTAACAGTGAATTAGATCTGCAGATTCATTGCTAATGTAAGCATTAGCTATAACAAACTTTAACAACCATGACCTTACAGAGTCACTGTGGTAATCAAAGTGGATGGTGACAGTGACTACATGGCATCCGTTTCATTGCAGGATCCTTGCATAGACCTGAAGAGGCTTTCATTTTTTTAACATTGTACATGTGAAGGAGTGTGCACTTCTGGAACTGATGAGCCAGGGGCAGCAACTTCGAACCCGCCAAGGGGTATGAGGAAGAAAATCCAGTCTCAATCCCCCATGGTCCATCTCCGTCCATGTCCACCCCCAGTACGTGGGGACTGATGGTGACAGGTAGAATAAACCTCTCTCTCATTGTAGCACACAGCGGAGCTTGTTCTCTGCACGTAGCCCATCCTATCGTATAGGAGCGATGGTTAGCTAGAGCGCCTGTGGAGCAGTTAGAGGTTCAGTGTCTTGCTCAAGGACACTTTTATACTCATTCTAATGGGGCTAGGGATCAAGCCACCAATCCCCTGATTACTAGATGACTGACCTACCTCTGAGCTAAGCCTGCTGAGCTGAGCATGTACTTTGCAAGAAACATTGGTCAGCCAGATAAAAGTCCAACTTTCTGACTGGCTGATTGGAACATGTAGCTCCTCCCATGTGGACTTGCCTCATCCATACGAGGGACTTAGCAGCAAAGCCTTGAATGAATTGTCTGTTAAATCATGCCTGATGAGACCACTCTTAGCATTAGCTTCATCAAGAATTGTATGTGTCAGTCCACAAACATTTGACCCCAATCTTATGTGTTTTATGATTCTGTGAGCAAAGCCAACCCCACCTACTATGCCCACTCCGTCAACCCTCCATAAACACTGCATTGGTAGCTTCCAGCAATTATTTGGAGAAACCCCACTGGAAGAGCCATCTGTGGCTGATTTCAATTTGCACACAGACACTGAGGGACGTGTGCCTTAAAATCTTTAATTGAGATGGAGTGGGTCATCCAATTAACCCCAACACACTTGGGTGTCCTTCATGCATTTCGAAGCCTTTGCTTCAGGGTATTGTCACAAATGTTGAAGTCACCAGAACTAGTGCACCTGCTCTCCCAGTCTTTGTAAAGTCTTAATTGGGTTGGGGCTTTCCTCACGCTGAAGTTAGTTTGGTTTGATCCTTTCCTGCTGGATTCTTCCTCCTTCCTCCTGTCAGTGAGAACACACAGCAACACGCTACGGCCACAGTGCAAGCAGTAGTGGGTGAGAGTGAATGTTAACAAATGCCTGATGACAGAGGGAGGCAGGAGAAGTAAACCACATTAACATCTCACTGTTCGACAAATAACCTTTCACTCTTGATGAAGGAGAAGATAAATAGTCATCTTTGCTTGAACAGGGAAAGACAGCAAGGTAGTGGGAAGAGTAATTGATTACATTATTTTCTAAGCTATGAATCATTCTTTGAGGGATACATATGTATGTATGTATGTATATATATATATATATATATATATATGTGTGTGTGTATGTATATATATATATATTTGTATATATATGTATATATATATATGTATATGTATATAC
>OMLC01090129.1:0-15218 GCA_900302585.1 Regalecus glesne
ATACTATCCCAATAAGAGCACAGTTTTGAACAGGTCCAGAACATATGCATGAGAGAACCAGTTTCAACATCACATCTAGGACAGAATTTACTGACACTGGAGTTGATCTTGTTAAGTCTCTCAGGGGTAAAGTAAACTATATGTATAAGATTAAATTGAAGAAGTTTATGTCTAGTGTTCCACGAGACCTTCTGAGACATCAAGCGTATCTGACTCCACATATCATCTTCAAATACAATGCCTAGGTCGTCCTGACATTTGGAACGTGTTGCAATAGACATGTCATCCCCTAATAGGACCTGGAGACCACTATATGTATGGGAGATGAAACCCTTAATATCGTCCTTGTCTAGCAATAGTCCTTCCAGAGAGGATGATGCTAGCGGTTGGATATGGCCATCATAGAGCAAATAAAGCAATGAAATGCCTTATTTGAAGATATTTAAAGAAGTTAGATTGGGGCAGCAGAAATTTAGAAACCTTGGAAGGAGAGTAAAACCGTGTTACTATAAAGTTGGCCGAAGGTCTGAATACCTTTGCTAGACCAGCCAAGGGTAATGCCGTCCCTCAAAGCATCCAGCAGGAGGGGATTGTGATGGAAAGGTGTTTGACCATACAGAGGTTTGACTCCTTTTGTCCGCCTACAAACATCCATCCAGATTCTGAAAGTGTGTTTGGAGAAGGGGTTTTTCATTAAACTGAGAGCTTTTTTGTGAGGAGCTATAAAGTGGAGATATGCTAGAAAAACTGAGGGGAGGTAGCACTGCTCTATTTGTTTCCAAGATGGAGAGTTAGCTGGAGTCTTCTGCCAGACCCCTACTACTTTAAGCTGTGCTGCCCAATAATAACATTGAAAGTCTGGAAGTGACAGAACTCCCTCATCATACGGTCTGCAGAGGGTTTTTAACTTTACCCTAGGGGGTTTACCCCTCCAGAGGAAGTGAGATATAACTTTGTTCAATTGTTTAAAGAAGGAGGATGGTACAGACATTGGCATGGTTTGAAATAGATACAGGAATTTGGGTAGAGTATTCATTTTGATACAATTAATTCGCCCAATTAGTGATATCGGTAGATCTTTCCATCTGGCCAGGTCCTCTCCCACTGATTTGAGTATTGGGGAGTAGTTTAATTTATATGTGTCTAGGGTAACCGAGGGGATTTGAAACCCAGATAGGTCATTTTCTCAAGAGAGGGATTTGTCTAAGATTGGGCTTCGCCTGGCAGGTTCATTCAAGGGCATAATGACACTTTTAGTTCGATTAACCTTATAACCAGAGAATGTCCCGTATAGTTTGAGAGTATTCAATAGTGATGTGAGGGATTGTTCAGGTCTCAAAAGATACAGAACCACGTCGTCCGCGTAAAGCGATGTAGAGTGTTCCCTATCCCAAATACGTACACCGTAGATGGAAGGAGGGCTCCTCATGGTGATAGCGAGAGGCTCAATTGCCAGGGCAAAGAGGAGCGGGGACAGCGGGCAACCTTAGCGGGTTCCACAGGCTATTGGTATTTGTGACGAGATGTTATTGTTAGTCAAAATTTGGGCTGTGGGACAGCGATACAGCAATTTCATAAGGTTAGTATAATATGGACCTAAGTTAATTCTATTCAAAGTCCCAATGAGATAAGCCCACTCGACACGGTCGAAGGCCTTCTTTGCATCGAGAGAAGCTGCTACGACTGGGTTTGGGTCATGCTCTTCATCATGTACAATATTGAATAGTCTTCTGACGTTATCTGATGAGGAGCGGTTTTTGATAAAAATCTGTTTGATCCATATCCACCAAGCTTGGAATGACCTCCTCAAGCCTAAGCCATAAGTTTGGCCAAGATTTTATAGTGGGAGTTCAAAAGAAAATTCGGCCTATATGAACCGCAAAGCATGCTTATCCTGGCTTTGGAAGCACTGTAATGAGAGCTTGCTCCAGAGATTCAGGAGGTTTACCCATTTCAATTTTATGGTTCCGCATATTATAGAGCGGTTTCATTAATTTAGGGAGGAAAGTTTTAAAAAATTCAATAGGGAAACCATCGTTCGCCGGCGATTTGCCCCCCGCGAGGTGAGTGACAGCTCTTTGGATGTCCTCTTCGGTGATATCAGAGCTCAAATCTGCACTAATTTCATCAGATAAGGAGGGCAGGTCCAATTTATCAAGAAATAAGTCCATTTCAGTGGGATGTTCTCCATCAGATCTATATAGGGTTTCATAAAACTCCTTAAAAGCATCATTGATATCTTCAGGTTTTCCTGTCACCGAGTTGTCGGATTGTTTAACAGCGTGAATGGATCTCAGGGCTTCTTCTTTCTTGATCTGCCATGCGAGGAATGCTTAGGAATGTTTAGAATGTAATATTAGTTGGGCTAGCAAATATGTCTTCTGATTGTTACTTCCAATGCTAGTTTTTGCTATTAGCCTAGCTTCACTGGTTCAAGAGGTGATATTATTTGTTTTCATTTGAGTATGTGGGCATATCTGATACTATAGCCATGCGTTGGTGTGGATTGTTCACGAATCAGACAATGTGTAAGTTTTCATAGACCTAAAGTTTTGTTCTCTGTGCAGCCCCTTCCCTATTGCAGAAATATTCATATTCCATGTTAGAACAGTACATATGTGCATCTGTAGTATATCAGCACGGTATCTGTACAAACAGGACGATCGCACGCATAAATGTTATATTGTTTTAACACGCTTATATTTTAAGACAGATCTTAGGCATATAGTATGTCAACGCAGTCTTTGAATATATTATCACTGAATCTGAATGGCTTAAACTCTGCTATCAAGCGAACTCGTGTTCTGGAGTATCTCCATCGTAAGACATTGCCCTGATCCAAAAAACACACCTAAAACAATGTGATATGTCAAGATTTCAAAATAAACATTACAGATTAATCATTTCATCATGCGCCAAAAATAGGACCAGGGAGTATGCATCCTTTTAACCGGAAAATGCCCTGTGATGCAAATGTCACTGGTAATGATGAAAATGGAAGACTTGCGTTTACCCGTGTTAGTATAAACAATCATAAACTGGAATTAAAATCCATATACTGCCCAAATCAGCCTGACCGAGATTTTTTTCCTACATTGGAAGCACATTATTAGAACAAGGTGACTGTTCTTTAGTGGTGGGAGGCGTTTTCAATACAGTCCTTAATCCATTTCTTGATTAATCTAATTCAGAAGGTATAGCTAATGTTTCTTTTACCCTATTGAATGCATTAATCAAAGATTTAAATCTTGTTGATATCTGGCGCATAAAGAATGCTATTGCAAAGGATTACACTTTCCTCTCCAATAGACAGAAGACATTTTCCCCGATCGATTATATTTTTCAGAGCCCAAACTTGATTGCTGGACATACATCTATCACCATTTTACCAATCCTACTTCGTGATCATGCTCCATTACTATGTAATGTTGATCTCCCCAATATTAAGATAAAGCCCCCCAGGTGGCGTTTAAACACATCTTTGCTATCTAATGCTAGATTTCTTAGTTCACTCAAAGAGCACTGAATCTTTTTTTTAGATATTAACAAAAAGGATTGTCTCAATCTACAAATCTCATGGGAAGCCACAAAGTGCTTTATTCGTAGTTTCTGTATTTCATTCTCCTCAGCCCTGGCAAAGATTAAAGCTTCCCAGATGACAAATCTTGAAAACAAAATAAAATCATTAGATAATGTACAAAAGCTTAGCTTCTCAGAGGATCTATCTAAACGGCTGACATCTTTGAAGCATGAATACAAGACATTCGCTGTATCAAAGGCAGATTTTATCCTGCATAGAACAAGACAAACATACTACTTTGAGTCAGAGAGGCCTAGTCACTTGCTGGCTCTTAAGTTTAAGGAATGTGAAACAAAAGCTCACATGCCAGCAATAAATAAGCCTGATGGCAAAAATACAAGCAATCCACAGGCCATCAATAACACTTTTTAGAATTCTATCTAATCTATATAAATCAGAAAATGTTTATGATGACGGAAGCTGTACGCATTTTCTTGACAAATTGGAGCTTCCCTGCCTTGAACAAGCAGAGCAAAATAATCTGAAAGCTGGGTTAGAGCTGGATTAGCTATATAGAGCTTTGAAGTGTATCAATAAAGGCAAATCACCAAGCTTGGATGGTCTTCCACCGAAGCTCTATGTAGAACTTTGGGACATGGTGGGCATACTCATACTTGATTCGTTTAATTTTGTGGTCAAGAGTGGAACCTTCGATAAAGATCAAGAAACAGCACTCATCACATTACTGTTGAAAAAGGGAAAAGATCAATTTGAATGCTCGAGTCTTAGACCAGTATCCCTACTTACAAGTGATCTTAAGATAAATGCCAAAATATTTGCACTGCGCTTAGAAAAAGTTTTTCAATCTCTAGTCAATGAGGACCAAACAGGTTTTGTCAAGGGACGCTATGCATCTGATAACATGAGAAGGCTGCTACACATTATAGATATGGCAGAGACACACCCAACTCCTTTTGCAGTGTTCTTACTTGACTCTGAGAAAGCCTTTGATAAGATAGAGTGAAAATACATGTGAGCACGATTACGATGTTTTGGCTTCAAACATAATTTTATAGCAATGGTCAAGGCACTTTACCACTCACCTTTGGCAAGTGTTCTAACCGGGGACATAATCTCATCTCCTTTTAGCCTACAGCATGACACAAGACAGGGGTCTTATGCCACGCGTGCCATTCTCGCCAGTGTTATTTTGCCTTTCTCTGGAACCTTTAGCGCAAGCCATCGGGCAGTCTACGGCCTCCCTCTTGAAAAGTGGTCCTCCAAATCATATTATATCTCTATATGCGGATGACAATTTTATTCCTATATATCTTTGACACCTCTATCCAGCCTGTCAGGCTACAAAAACAATTGGACGAAGTCGGCACTTATACATCTAAAAAGTATACACACTAATTCTCCTATTCCCCTATATTCAGACCAAAAGTTTATTTACATATCTGAGCATTACAATATCTAAAAATATACATAAAATTAACAGACACAATTTCAACACGATGCTAAGTAAAATAAGATCAGACATTCATAGGTGGAGGAATCGAAAGATATCTCTTCAGGGTAGAATTAATAGAGTTAAAATGAACATATTACCCCATCTCAATTTCCTTTTCTTTATGTTACCACTCTGCCCCCCTCCAAATTCTTTTAAAGATATCCACACCATGATCTCCAGTTTTATTTGGGAAGGGACACGGCCTAGAATTCGTCTGACTACACTGCAGCGATCCAAACTGTCAGGGGGTCTGGCAGTACCAAACTTTGAACTTTACTATTGGTCTTTTCAGATCAGAGCTATCAGCAAATGGGTTGACCCACAGTCTACCACTGCATGGAAGTTGATTTAATCTGAATCAAACCGAACAATACAAATTTAATTTGGGCCTGTTATTGCAAACTCGATACAGGTATGGAAGAAAGCAGAACGCTGGATGGGCACCCCCTCTAAATTATGTCAGAACACACCACTATGGAATAACCCGAGGTTATTACGTGGTAAAAAGCCATTTTATCAACCGTCTTGGTCAGCGCTTGGAGTGAATACATTGGGTGATATATATGACACTCAAGGTCATCGTTCCATACAAGATTTAAGAACACGATTTTCTTTCTCTGTATCCTATTATTTTGTTTACGTTCAACAAAGATCTGCCTAAAAAATATATGGAGCTCCCTGGAATTCTCCTCTTCCAATACATCACATGATACAATGGATTACACCATTATTGGGTAGATCCTCAGTCTCTTTAATATATAGTTCACTGATACAGCACAGGGCCAAGGCTTTACCAATTGAATCCATATGGAACAGGGAGATGGGGAATATGAATATTACTGCAGATTGCAAGAGAATATGGGACAATTTAACTGTGACTTCTAAGAACCTAGCTCACCAACTAATTCCTTTCAAAACCATACACAGAGCTAACAACTAAAATATTCCTCATGAAACTTCACATAAATAACAATTGTCATATATGCAACACTACGACATCAGGAACATTCTTACACATGTTTTGGGATTGTCTCAGTTTTGGAGTCATATAAACTCAGCATTAACAGGTAAGATTGATATTTTTATGTTCCTAATCCTGCTTTTTGTCTCCTTAATGACAATTCTGATATCCAGCTAAAGCAAATTCAGTTAAAGATGGTATTTGCAGGGTTTACCTCTGCGAAGAAAACAATTTTGAAAAAAACTGGTCTACCCCGGATATGTGTATGAAATCATTCTTGACTCATAGCCTGGTTAACATTGTCAACCTGGAACATGCAACTGCACGGCTAAACAAGGCGTGACCAGTGAGTGTACAAGCTTGGAACTCTTTCTCATCCAAGATAATCTCTTGGGCTTGGAGCAAAAACAACGAGGCAATTTTGGTTGTGATTTACTGTACCTGCTGAACTATGACTGTTGCTTTACGTTACTGTCTTATCAACCTCACCAAGATTTTTCCTTACTTAATTACCTTTATCAGCTTACTTTGCATTTAGATATGTCTGTAAACCCCCACCCCACCCCCCACAAAAAACAGTAAAAATGTTTATCACAAAAAAAGAACACTGCATAGGTAGAGCCTAACCTGAGGTCTACACTCATCTCCTTTGTTTGCATGTTTTTGTTCCCTTACCATATGTGTGGTATACTCAATCATATACTCAATTCACTTACTTAATCGATCTTAATCTTAATCTAACATAGGCTGTTGACTATGGTATTAACAGAGGCAATCTTTCCATGATGAATGAGCTAATTTATATCCAAATTGTTATATCGTTAATGTTTTTCTGCAGGTCTATCTTGGCAAGACAAGATCATTAACCTGCGGGCCAAAATGACTGAGAGGAAAATCACCTGGTTTGTGGCAACGGCACTGGATGAGATTGCATGTATGGTTAATATTTTAAGAACAGCTGGATAATTAATGTACAATGAACACAGGGGATTGAGACATACATGAAGACATATCAACATATAGTGTTTCATCTTAAAATTCAGAGACAGTCATTGGATTATTTTGTGCCTGTCAGAATACTGCAGCACTATGTACTGTATTGCTATGAAAACATACATGTTAATACAAGATCTTGATCCACTGACCTCAGCTGGTTAGGGGATCTCTGTATATGGATGACCAACCAGCTGATTAGTTCCCATATGTGTTTACTTTAGAATAATGCTAATTTTGATTGCCATTGGCTCACATGTCAACAAGAGGCTTTTAGTCTCTTTAACATGAAGGAGCTGTTCGGTCATGTGTTCACAGAGGATGATTAACAGTAATATTCTACAATGGTAACTGTCCTGAGGTTTCAAATGAAATATATATGTTTAATTGAATATGACCATATTTGCATTTTAAAAGAACACAACGTATGATTTTAGCTAAAAACAGCGCAAAAGAATTCGGTTTGATCAGATAGTGCCTGCTGTATTGTGCATATAAGATAATTCTTTATAGGCAGATGTCTTCTATTTGGAGTGGTTTAGACTTGCCCTGTCTTCACAAAGAGAAAATATTTTAAAACTGAAGGTTTTCATTAAAAAAATGCAGTTTAGATTTTCCTTATTAATTTTTTTCCGTCCAGTTTTCAAAAACAGCATATTTAATTTTAAGTTATGCCTTTTTTTTGCTTTTTAAAATCATTTCGGTTAATTATCAACGTCCACGTTCATGACAGGTATAGTAGATTAGCGCTGAAATCTTCATAGTTGCCATATTTTTGGAGACAAATTTCTACTTTTGGGATAAATTTGATGTATTTTATTTAATGTTGCACCTTTCATTCCCTAGGGCTTTTCAATCTCCGTGGTTCAGACATCGAGTATAATCCAGTGTTCTTTGCATATGCCATTGTGGGAATGGACACTATAAGGTAAGCATGCTCAAAAGTCCCTCCAACAATAACAACAATATGATGAGTGCTGTGGCCATTTCTTGAATAGGTAAAGCATTGCCTATTACTAATTTAAATGTAAGTGATGTTACTCTTTGTCCCTTGCTAGAAGGGATTTTTTTTAACTGCTTTACTTTTCCACCTCACACCTAAAATTGAAGACTGCAGTTCAAAAATGGATTTTGATATGATTGATATGATTTTCTTGCTAGCGTATTGATTGGCACTTGCTGTCTGCGTAAAAGAGCAACAGCAGATAAAGCATAAACATATGGGCTCTTTCACACTACCTCCAGTGAAGCGGAGGTACTGTTTGCCTCCCTTCGAGTTTTTTCAGTGCAGCTTTACATCAGATCAGCAAGACTAAAATATGTTGTTCACATGCGTGAACTATTCTATGGAAAGTGAGGACATATAAAAAGTCTCTATAGACCTTACACTGAGAAAGCAAAAGCTCAACGCAGTTTATGAGGGATTCTGCAATCTGAGTTGAGGCTCAGTTCATTACTGCCTTACCTCTCGGGTCTCTTCTGTTTGAACAGGAAATATGCCATTTCAGCAATTTTAATTATAAGAAATATTTAAATGATTGGAATCATACAAAAACTACATTTATAGCACAACTCAGTAGAGAAATACAAATATTAATTTTATTTTATCCGTATTTGTGGTACTTTTCATAATGACAGGTGAGGCTCTGTCTCACCTGCCTCCCCTGACCAAACATATCTTGGTGCTACCACCACAACAGGGTCCTTAGTGACTACCAAGAGTCTTCTCCTCTGTAGCCGCATGGTGTGGAATGAGCTAACAGACTCCATTTGATCCACTGAGTACCTCTCTATCTTTAAGAAAAGACTAAAAACTCACCGCTTTAGTGAACATCTCTTCACTTGATGGACTTAATTATTTTTTTAAAACAAGGGCCTCTGGTTTTATTCAGTATGTGCATTGCCTATGGACACTGCCTGATGGTACCTAAATCTTGTCTGACTCAAGATTAGCTTATGGGCACTTGCATTATTCGCTCCTGAGTAGATCATTGCTTGTGTTGCACTAATCCTCAAATGTATTTGGTGCTTTGGATAAAAGTGTCTGCTTAATGAAATTGTATAATTTTAACATAAGTGTGCATCAATGATGTTTCTTATGATAATTATAAAATTAATCAGAATTTATTATGAAGTTGTAATTAAGTCAAGCCAAGTCAATTTTATTTGTGTAGTCCAACAATTTGCCTCAGTGGACATTAACGCAACATCCTGTCCTTAGACCATCAGGATTAAGGATTCTAATAGTTTATCATCTGCAGAGCTACTCAGATCAATATCTCACTAAATGCTTCATAACATTATCAATGTTATGTCGATATCTAAATGCAAGGGTTCCCCAACCTATAAACATCACAGTTGCATAATAACTGAAACCAACGATTGTTTTATATGCAAATTGGCCATTCACTGGAGTTTCAGTGGCTCTGTGTGCTATTCACAGATGATTGGAGAATAGTCCCATCAGAGCATTGTAATACGGCGACTGACGTATGCCTTTCCCCCTATTGTTACAGGGATAGTCATTCCCTCTTCACATAGATAGGGACAAAGGCCTATTTTATTCCCTGCTCAAACCTGCATTCCTCTCTATTAAGGATGTGCTTATCCTCATCCATCAAATAGTAGCCACTGAACTGTAGATGGATGTAGAATGATGAGCCCTGACCTGACACATTATGCCCACAAGAATTAATTTGGTTAGTGAATTGTGGTATGTCCTGAGGTTTGATTTTAACACAGGTGTTTTCCACAAATCTGAACCAATGGTGAGTACATATTCCAGCATGGGAGATCAGAGCCCTCTATTCCACTTCTTCCACTTGGCCACTCTGGATGAAACTGGGGAACCTATAGCACACCCATGCTTCTGTCTGTAGTACTGCCCCCTGTGTGTGATGTAGGTGGACTGAAGGAATAGCTTAAGGAACAGACACACTTGGTCACTGTGAAAAATAAAGTTCTTGTATGTTTTGAAAACATGGACTAATATGTTCAAGGATATGCCAGAGTTGAACATATAATTATAGATGGTGTGCAGTGTTATTGAGAAATGTATGATGAGAAGGAAAACACTATAAATGAAGCTGAACAAGTTTTTCAAAGCAACAGTACCCCCTGCTACACCTCAATGTGATGACTCACAGCCAAGAACAAGCAAAGATCGAATAAACATTTATTCAATTGCTTAACCCCCCCCCCCCAAAAAAAAAGCATTTTATTACTTTGGTTTTGATTTTGTGTTTAATTCAATGTTGATTTCTTTTTTTTGAATGTAATCTTAAACCAATTGTAAAATACATGTTTGAATCGGACCTTTAATAGGATAAAACATAAAGAAAAACGACTATATAAAGATTATAAAGTAAGTAAATTACAAAATCCAACATTATTGGATTTAAATTGAAATATTTGACTTAAACCACTTGATCAGAACCTAACCCAAGTCAAATGTTCTTTGTTCTTGGGCTCACTTGGCAGCTGATGATTGTCTGAAGCATGAAACGGGCTCATATTGTCTAAGATGAAAATAAATCACTTGAATTACATGATTATTTCATTCCTTATTTGTTGAGCACTCTCCCCGCTGTCACAGTTGCTGGCTTTCTTAAAGGAATTATTCCTACTCCTTATCCTGCTTACCACTTTTCGAACCAGCATGGGAAGAGAAATTCAGTCACTTAGCAAGGAATATTCTAGAGCCAACACATAGAGACTATCTGAAGTGCCTCATTTTTGAAAAAACGAGAAATTCATGAAAGCGGTAAGATGGAGAGCTCTCTTCTTTCTAAATCTAGACAATAAACTGATATAAAAGCAAACTTATGGATTCAAATGACCAAATCCCCACTGTCTATCCCAGGACTAAAACTTTTTGAAGATGATATAATTGAAATAATACAACATTAAATTCAAGCCCGAACAAAGCGCTCCCAAAAGAAACTGTACAGTGATTTTAATAAGACAAATATCACTCCTTGTTCAACCTGATCAAAAAATAAACATCTTTAAGATGAAAGCAGAGAAGTGCCTTGAACTACAAGAAAACAGCATCACTAACTCATGCGAAAAAAAGCCCAGGATGCCACCATAAGACACATAGCAATAAAATACAAAAAAATCCAGCAACCATCTCTGACCTAAAGTTAGACAGCCAAATTTATGCTACAGCTCAGAACCAAGTTGTTTCACGCTGAAAGTTCATAAACTGAACTTTTTGAACAAGCCAACATGTACATCAACCCTACTAAACCTAAAATTGGAAAAAAAACTATTTAAAAATAATGTAAAACAGGAATGAAAAGATTCTTAGGAATGTCCCATAAAACCAGAGGTTCTCAACCAGTGGTACATGATCTATCCCCAGGTTGAAAATGAGATTTGCTTATTGGCCAATTAGAGGCAGGTACACTATGCACCCATTAGTATTTGAACTCAGGTCCCTGCTTAGCAACTGAAAATTGTACCACTGAACCACTAATGCACAGTATGAGAGGTATACACTGTATCATTTATAAGGGTGGGGATGCTTGCAGTCAGCTCAGACTGAAGGGGTCACCTGTTTGAGTGGCGAAACGTTTCTGAATTAACTCTTGATCCAGTTTAACCAATTTGCCTCTTTTTGTGATTCCCATACCTGGATTATTGAGCATGCATCAAGACAAAAAGAGAAGTTGTGTGGTTATTCATTGACATGAGTGACAAAATGTTCCTGGATAAACTTATCTTAGTTGAACAAATTGACCTTTTTGTGATCGTGTGCTTAGAGTTAATAGAGAAGATGTGTGGTTATTCATTCTCACCACACAGTGCTATATTCAGGCATAGTCCTTGACCTTATTAATAAGCCTGAACGGCATTATGATGTTGAATGCAGAGCTGTAGTCCACAACCAGCATTCTTACATAGGTGGGAGAGAGAGGTGAGTAGGACATGGCTCTTTTTAGATGGTATGCAAATTGGAGAGAGTCAAGGGTGGAAGGGAACAAAGGGGCAGATGAGGGATTTAAAAAGCCTCCCAAAACACTTGCTGGCTATGGGAATGTGAACAATGAGGTGTCAGTCATTGAGATGGTTTCTTCCTGCTGTTTAGGAATGGTGATGATGGTGGATTTGAAGAAGTTTGGGACAGTCCAGAGGGAAAGGGACAGGTTAAAGAAGTAAAGACAATCTTAATTATGTCCAGAATTGCCCTGACAGATGGTTGCTTTAGACCTTGAAGACAGGGCTGCCATCTGCCAGCTAGCTTGAGTGAGTTGACCTGCATGAACAAGTGATCAACATTGGCCACAGTGATGGAGAGGGAGCAGTCCTTGTCTTCAGCAATGGCAAAGTGGGGCATGGGGATGAGGGGTATTTCAGATTTTCACTGGAGGTGAAGGGAAGGCTCGTGCAGGAAGTTAGCACTGTTTTTTTGGGGGGGGGGGCATCAGCAGGCAATGCAAACTGAAAAGTGTTTCAGATGTGTTGTTTATTTCACTTAATCAGATGGTTAGAATTCTGCACTGAAAAGAAGAGTGAACATAAGAGTTTATGATGCAGAAATAATCATTTTTGACCTGAAAGGCCCAATTTGTTAGAATGGCCTTCTCTTTGGAGGTGACTTGCTTCGGAGTTCACCTGGAAACATCCAGTGACCCGGTGATTTGTGTGGACCTGGGTAAAGATATCCACTCGGGTATTTGGCTCAGAACTCCATTTACTTGAGGTTTCCTGACCTACACACACACAACTGCAGCAAAGAGATAATTGGACTGTTTAAACTGACCTAAACAATCAGCTGGAAAGTGACTTTAGATTTCAGGATGATTTGACTTTGTTTAAATGTTCCAATATTTATGCCATAATTGTTAACACTTTGTACCTTAAGTGTTGCACATACATGCAAATCAGCAAAATTCACTAGGTGTTAATCTCGCCAATTAATTAAATGCTAACATCTATGAATTTTGATTTTAAGTATCCACAGCATAAATGTATTCTTAAAAAAATAGTTTCTTAACTCTTAGCTAGGTTATCTGCTCCACTGTGTGCTCAAAGCAATGCTGTAAAGTGCTAAAATGACAGAAGAGATTGCTTTTCATTGTCTTCACAAAAGATGTGAATTTGTTCAGCTGGATCAGAGGTTCATTTTTGAAACGTTTCGTCACTCACCAGGTGACTTCTTCAGTCATCTTTTCATTGTCTTGTTTTCTGTCTTTATATTGGACTTCCACATAATTAATCCTTGGCTCTACACTCACTCTCTTACTCTTTTTCATCTCTAAACTCATCCTACAGAACAGCATCTGATTTTACTTTGCCATGCCCCCCCTCAACATATTGCAGTTCAATCTCTTTCAGATTGCACCTAATCCAACAGATTTGGTCAACCTCAGGCTGCCCTCATAGACAAGAGAACGTTTTGTGTCACGATTAGTCCCCATATTGCGGTGGTTGACATGAACGTAGATGGAGCTCAGGGAATTAATACTGGTTGCCTTTCCTGATCCGCCATGGTGGGGATTCAAACTTGATGCCCCTGCCTCATCAGTTCCCAAAGTGCACGCTCTATAATGAACTTCGCCAGTCCGATACACTTATACACACTGATCAGTACTTGTGTTTGACTCCCATCATCCACTGGAGCACTAACTAGGAGTCATCAGGATGCTGTACCATTGATGATAGATGGATAGATATATGGATTAGTTGGTGGGTGGGTGTTGTGTATTGCACATTCACGACATACATCAATTAAACACCGGAGTAAAGTTAACCATAGTCTTTACTGGATTTTGTCATAGACATGTTACATTGCATTTGTTTACTCTACCAAAGGTCTACTGCTCTCGTTCAATATAGCAATGCGGCGCTCAGTACGACCTCAAGGTATCGTGCGCATAACAAAAGTAGTCCCATAAACTTTAACTATAATAGTTCCTATAACCAGTATCTATGTGAACATAACAATTCCTCTTGATGCATGCTCAATAATCCAGGTAGGGAAATCACAAAAGAGGTGAATCTGTTCAGCTGGATCAGAAGTTCATTTCAGAAACGTTTCGTCACTCACCAGGTGACTTCTTCAGTCTGAGCTGAAGGCAAACATCCCCCTCCTTATAAACAGTACCTTGATGCCACACAACAATAGGTTGGTTTCACATGCAAGTTGGGTGATCAACTGCACATTCAGTGACAATGGGCACCATTCACAGAGGATTGGGGAATGTTTGCGATCACGGCATTGTAAGACGCCGACAGGTGTACTCTCAGGCCACCTCCCCTATTCAAAGACGGTCGCTCCCTCTTCACGTAAATGGCCTCCTTCACCCCCCTCTCAAACCAGCGTTCCTCCCTCTCAAGGATGTGAACATCATCATCTTGAATGAGTGGCCACTAACCTGTAGGTGGGTGTAGACCACAGTCCTGACCTGACGTGTTGGCTCTCCTATGCTGCGCCATCCTCTTAGCCAGCGTCTGTTTGGTCTCCCCGATGTACAAGTCACTGCAGTCCTCCTGGCATTTAACAGCGTCGTTAAATGCCAGTTTATCTACACCTGGATTCAGAGTTTTATTAAAGGAAATGTTTCATCACTGATACAGGCGATATGGTTTCATATGTAAATGGAGCATTTACTGGAGTTTCAGTGGTAATGTGTGCAATTCACTGAGGATTGGAGAACAGTTGCAATCACGTCATTGGAAGATGGCGACAGATGTATACCCTAACCCGTCTTCATGGATGGTCATTCCCTGTCCATTTATCCATCCATCCATCATCAACCGCTTATCCAAAGTCAGGCCGTGGAGTTATGCTCGAGCCTATCCCTGTGCTCTGCATGAAAGGTGACGAAACACTCTGGACAGGCCCCCATTCCATCGCAAGGTTTGAGCAGTTAGGGGTTCATTGTCTTGGTCAAGGACACTTCACACTTTCTGCAGGAGGAGGGGATCAAACTATCAATCTTATCATTACTTGATAACTGGCCTATCTCCTGAGCTATGCTGCCAGTTCCCTCTTCACATGCCAGAAAAGGAAATCACCCAAAGGTTGATTGGGTTCATTGGTATACGATGTTTATTGAGAGACATTTCATAACTCATCAGAGTGACCTCTTCAGTCTAACCTGACAAAGATCCCCTCTCGGTTTGGAGATGGCCGGTCCCTCTTTAATAGATAATCGACCGTGCATAAGGATATCAACTTTAATGTTTTTTTTTCTGGCTTTCAATTCTAATTCAACAAAGAA
>OMLC01090132.1:0-14524 GCA_900302585.1 Regalecus glesne
GCAGGATCCTGCCTCACACTAATACAGTTACACAAATCATACTTGGAAGCTTTCCAGAACAACAAAGGGCTTCTATTTTTGGACACTGAGCATCTCTTTGGAGCAGTTTGGGATTTAAGTGCTCGACACAGCCACATCCATTGCACTTTCTTGGGAAATGTGAGCATGACTTGTTCATTGTCTGCACAAGCCCTTCTCATGGCTTTCCCAACTCATTACTTATTTAGGATCAGGAATTTCTTCTAATAATGCTGGAAGCTCTGAGACCCTAATCACAAACCTCCCTCATGAATGTCTGCATGCTTTTGAGTCCGAACCTCTGGTAACGATGCCTCATGGTGTTATTTATGGGGGGGGTCTGACCTGTTTACTCAGGGTCGACCTGAGTTTGGCATGCAGTGTTTCTCTGGATGAACTATGTGTGCATCTGGAACAGTGTGGCATGGAAAAGACTTGGGTTATGTGCCATCATCAGGCAAACGCATATCTGCGGCACAAACTATGCCCACCCTCATATGACAGGCAGGTTGGACCATTTGTGCTGGTGAATAACACTGATTATAATGACCCCTGATCATGATGGTCTATCTTTTGATCATATTGAGGATGAAACCTTATTATTTGAAACATCACACCAGAGGTAGTTAATTTGGCCTCAAAATGAGCATTTAATGGGAACAATAATTAATTCATGATTATTTTTTTGTTTTTTCATTATTAATACTGCCACTTGATATAAGAATGTGCTGTAATGGAGTGAGGTGTGAGTGTGCATTTTTCACATGACTCAAAATGAAAGCACAACTCAAAGTTGAAGTGAACTAGTTTACTTTCTTCTAAATATGTTACAGTACAGAAGAATGCTGGTACTGCCGGCAACCGGACAAAGAGACAGGTGGAGCAGCAGGCTATCAGGTAAGGTCATATAATGGAGTAGTGATTACAGCTGTAAAATGTTATCTCAGTGTTTTGAGACGGGCTGTATTGATGTTCAGGGCCTTAAGCATCATACATCAGTGCACTTGTACTGGGTTATGTGTGGCAAACGGTCTGATACCGCTTCAACAATAATCCCATAGGGACATTGTTCCATGCATGAGGAAGCCAACTTCATTAAGACCAGAATTAATTCATCGAATGTATTATTTCCAGCGTCCCAATGTTCCATCTAAGTCACTGTCCAGCCCCACTACATGAGGAGCAATCGTGATTTCCTTATTAGATATATAATATAATTATGATAAATAAGTCAAGGTAACCCATTGAACTGTTATTTTCCTTGTACAAATATATGGCTTTGTGGTGTTTGCGATGCAGACTCTGTATATTGCAGTGGAATATTGCCAATATTGCACTTGAAAATGAAGTTTGTAAACCCCAGGAGTGATGGGTATGTTGTGCAGCCCTGAGTCTTATAAGTGTTGGGTATAAATAAAGGTTGTTGTTGTATATACTAGACATTTACTGTATCAGCAGCATGCATGGTGTGATGATATACTATGTATATGCTAACTACCTAGTTACTTGGATGTGTGGAAAGGCAAAACATATGCAATGTTTTTATAATATAATTTTTAATAGCAAAGTGCTGTAAAGGGTTTTATTAAGTCAGTCAAATGCTATTGTAACCCAGGTAATATGATGGATTACGTATAAAAAAGGGGGAGGGAGGAGCTGTAGCGTTGCAGTGATTTGTCAAGGGGGTGATAACTAGGGGGTGCTGTAGGTCCTCAATTGATTTTTAATATCCAATCGATGTTGGAGGTTGGAATGAATGATATGTTGAATCAGCCAATCAGCAACCAGCTAGTGGCAATTAGGCCCACCTACCTTCTCCAGGGACCAAATGTTTTTAATTCCTTCATGTGGGGATACGCAGTTAGCCAACCACTGTCAGAACAGTACTGGTAGAGTCTACACGTCGAGAAGTAGAAAATAGATAATAGAACTAAAACAATTTTTTCTGAGGCTGACTTGCATGGTACAAAGTTTCCGTTAATTACAGTGAGCATAAATGAGTTAGTCTAACTAGCTGTGGTTGCTAGCTTGTGAATTAGCTGTGAAGTGTTTGGAAGGTCCCCGAACTCTCCGTCTGTTACTACTCCAAACAGCAAGGTAATTCAGCTAATTGACAAATATTTCATCTAACTATAGTTCATCTGATATTAAGAGATAACGTATTTGATAGCGTATTTTACCACAACAAAGAACTGAAAGTAAGCTACTTTGGTGTTATTGTATGTTTTTGAAGCCTTTTTGGCTACTGGATGCGCCTTTTGTTCGTACGTGCAGCCTGCTCATATGAAATTAATGACAACGTTCATTTTCCAAATGATGGGTTTCCATTTATTTTTCACTTTATCAAATCAGTTTTGTGTGCTTTACTGAATTATGTTATGAGCATCACAAAAAGTTTAATCGGTTCATCTAGATACAGCGTTTATTGAAAGACTGTTCATCACCTATACAAGATGACATCTTCAGTCTAACCTGACTACAGGGATCCCCTTAGGATACCTAGTTGATGTTTTCCTTTCCATATTTATATAGGTTATATAGAATATAGGTTGGAAGAAATTTCTAATATCCTGCACTGCAGATTTATGTATACTCTTTGGCAGTGTGGCTAACCCTATGCTGCTATTTTTACTCTGCAATTCTGTGGGTAAAGCACTACCCTTCTGAGATATAAACAGGATTGTGTGAATAACCATCTCAAGCCATGAAAGCATCTGACTCTTGGTATTTACAGGAAAAAAATCCCAGATACATCTCAAAATATGATAAGTTGGAGGAAGTGAATGGAACTATAAGGTTTACTCTGGACAGATCATGATAAAAGAGAAAATCAGAGGGAGAAAGGCTTACGTAACTCATTGTCTCTGCGTATCTCTGTGTAGGATCGGAATTTTAATTGTGTATTTATGTGTGGACAAGCATGACCCATATGCATATGTGCAGATGTAGCAATGACTCCCCTATTCTCTAAGATCAACTAACAAAGTCATGTCCATCCCTGTGGATGCTGTAGACTTGAGATGTGACTTTAGGCCAGCCTCCTGTATGACAGATTCATCGGATCTTTGAATGCCTGAATAATTAATAACTCTTAATCTGATACTCGGCTCTTTCAGGACAATCATATGTTTTGTTCCCAAATGCCATATATATGGTCAAGAGCTCAAGTGGCACTATTTTCATCCATTCATTTAGAGATTTAGAGGAAACGCTAAAGTTTCCTCTTTCCTCGGGGGAAAACCTTTCCCACGTAATAACTGATTTGATAACTTTGGCAGCTCTGGATGGACTAGTTACATGATAATCAGAGCAGATTAGGTGGCTGTAGGAGCTAGAGCAGGTTATCCGGTAAACACAGGGATGCTGGTTTTATCCTCAGCGCCTCCTTGCAAAATATCGAGGTGTTCCTGAGCAAGACACCTAAATCCTAATTTCTTTTGATGAGCTGATTGTTACCCTGCATGGTGGACACTGCCGTTGGTGTATGAGTGTATGTGGGTTGAACATAATACATAAATGTGTAGTTAAAAACGGTGCTTTAAATAGCTGTCACAGCCAGGGTAGTGGTATATAAAATGGTGCCCATTTAAATGAAGCTCTCTACAGACTGTCTAATAGATGGGGCTGTAGAATTTGATATTGGGTAGAATAGTTATGGACATGGACCGTTTTTATGTGTCACGATTAGGCCCCACGTTCTTGGGGTGGACACAGACTGAGATGGACCTAGATGGGGGTTAGAATCCATATATGCATCCAAATTTCAAACTACTCAAGTCTATGAAGCATTAATAATAAGAATATTGATAATGATAATCAATGTGTTTCTTACAATATAGGAGAGTACTTTGAGCCTTGCCCTCATGTTTCTGTTGAATCAAGATTAATCTCACCTCCACAAGCGCTTGAGTGTTAGGTGGCTGGGTAGTAGCTAATTAAGATATGGCTTCTGAGATATTAACTCATGAAGTGATGAGTCAAAATGATTTAGATCAAAGTATTTTGTCTACGTCTACAAGAGGGAGATTTAAAAATCAAATTGTTCAGGATCCTTTCTGGGATAAATAGGGATATTAGATTTGAAAATGTGTATTATCATCCTTCATTTTTGAACCATCAGTTATCGCCAGAAATAGACTTTTAGATAGAAATGTATCAGTGACATTGGTCAATATCAACATCTGCCAGCGGACATCATGTGGTAATAGATATGTAATTGCAGAGTAATATTGATGCCATCATTATGTAATAATTGCCCAGTTAACATACTACTTTAGTCCACATGTCCACATTTCAACATGCTTTGCTACTATATTGTATTATATTAGCTGCACTCCTGTTGATAGAGCTAATCATTAACTAGACAATTAGATCAAATGATAAATGTGCCTGAAAATTAAACCCGGGTTTCAAGGTCTTAAACCATGGGATATGGGTTTGGTGGGTCATCTATGACAAATTCTAAGCATATATGCACTGCAAGTTTGTAGAGTGTGTGCATGAGCAATCCTGTGTGAGGAAGCACGTATGCACTAAGGGAGGAGGGAGTGCAAAAGTGGGAGGGAAGGTGCAGCAGTGACAGTGGCTGGCTGGCAGTCTCTGCAGTACGTAAGTGCCGAAGAGCACTGCTCCACAGCGCAGCCCAGCCCAGCCGCAGGGCTCCCACTGCAGCTCAGAGCAAAACCTACACGCAACACTCGGAGAGAAAGAGAGAGACCACTACATCCCACGGAGCACCAGAGGAACACTCAGAAGACAAGACAGACAGAGGAGAACATAGGAGGGTTCAGGTCAAGTACAGCGGAGGTGAGAAGAGCTGGTTTGAAGCACTCCTGCTTTGCTGTGGACACGCAAAACTTTCATTGCACAGGACTCCTCATGCACTCCTTCTGGAGTTGTTTAATAATTTACCTTCTGCCTCATCTGTGTCTGTGGACCACATCTTTCTCTTTGAAAAGTTTACACAAAGGTTTGTCGGGTTTTTCCAATCAACGTTGCCATCTGTCTGGGCACTCTTGGCTATTTTTTGTGCCTTTTTAGCCAATTAAGACGTCTGGACCTCACCGAAGCATGTGTGTCTCTAGGTGCGTAAGTGTCTCTCTCCGGATGAGTGAATAAAACATACCTGAGAGTTCAGTGACTTGAACAGGTACGAACTAAACTGACTTGCTGATTTTGTGTGCATGAATATACAGCGCAGGACAAAAGAAACTAAGTGACTCGATTGCATTGCAGTTACAAAATTTGCCATGAGGATTACTGTTGGTGGACATTGATATTTCATATCACAGAGGCAGTCCAAGCTTATTTCTATTCCCAGTAAGGATCCTTGTAAACACACACACACACAGGACCTGCATTTTCTCAAGTGACATTGCTATCTTCTTTGGGGAAGCTTGAAGGGCTATCAATATTTGGAGCTGTATTGGAGGACACTGGACTGATTTCTCTTGTTTGAAGCCTCAGCCCTGTCTGCCCCTGCCTTAACCTCAGGATGGCTGGCTGTACCAGCCGCTGCAGACAGGGAATGCTCAAATTAATCCAGTCCCTGCGGAGACTGGTCTCAGGAACTCTCACAAAAGGTACTGTGACATCCAGACTCAATGCACCGACCACATTGACTTTCACGTGTCACCCATTGCGGCAACCCATAGTCATTGATAATTTGTGTTGTTTTTGATTTTTCTAATGTTGTGGAAAGACAGGTTGTCTAACACGGGTAGCAGCCTAATTTCAAATCAACATGCGAAGGTTGTAGCAGGTTCATGTCCAACTGTCGGCCTCGATAAGGGGGAGACCTTCACTGTAAGGAGCTTTGAATGGTCGCTAGACTAGATAAGCACGATGAAAGCAAAAGTCCATTTATCTCATTTAATGAAAAAGCCTTAAAAGCCTGAAAGCGGTGGTACCCATGCTTTGATAAACACATTAGACTTGATACTCCTACACAGCTGACATTTCAATGGAATTGCCTAAATGCTATTTTTAATGGTGCCGGCATGTTGAAAGGTGTTTGCTGATTGGTTGGGCAAAACAAACATCGTGCATGTGTACGTTTTACCATTGGTAATATTTTTACATCTCTGACAGCAGTCAAACTTAAAGTGTGTTGAGTGCTTTTTGGCCAGTCTTTGTCTTTGGTTTCTCAGGTTGGAGGACTACATTGCCAGACAGCATGTCAGCTTCTTTAGTGTTTTTCATGGGAGGTTGTTCTCAAAGCTCCTAAAATAGCGTTTTCTTTATTTATCTTGTCCTTTTCTTTGACACATGGAAATTGTGCCGCCATATTGCCACCTTTTATTGTCGTAGAGTAGGCCAGTGAAACTGCGTGAAGCGTCTGAAATATCCTTATGCGGATGAGACGGGTGTATTGGAAAGTGTTTTGTTTTGGGGATGATGTCACTGAAATCACGGTCCATGAAATAAAAAAAGAAATACCCGCACCCCAAATCATGTTGCATCCTCTTTTTTTATTTTCAATATTGATGATTTGGTGTTCCTTTTAGCACAGACCCAAAAATAACTCGACAGACCTAAAAATGATAGATATGACAGACGGAGAAGAGCTGAGATGCATACTGATACTTGGGATGAGTCAAAGCTGGGATACTTCAGTGATTGTCAATTTTTGTTAAGGAAGCGCATTGATTGTACCTAATGATGTCCACATTCCTGTATTTCCTCCTATCTTTAAATATTGTCCTCCCAGTGCTGCGGGTTAGTTCCCAGTAGAAGATTAATAGGAATGATTAATGGGAGGGAAGGAAGAACGATGATTCCACATAGATACACATTCTTGCCCTTTCGAGTTTTCTAATTCTGGCCCTCGTTTCTCATTGTTGACGTCAGAAAACAATGCTATTCTTAATGTGTACATATTGATATGTACAGAAAGGATTCCCTATGTCCCATTGATAAATTAACAGGGAGAAATACAAACCTGCCAGGTATTTGAGTTTACGAGACAAACTTCAAAGTACTTGACTCTGTCCTTCCTTAGATCCAGCGTAGTAAGAGAATCATGTTCTCTCCTGACACTGCTCTGTATACAGAAGCGGTGAGTGCTAATCTTTACAGAAACAGTGGCTGGGCTCTCTTTACGTAACCTTTCTAAAATAAATTGAGTTGGGGTCCATGAAACTGCTTGTTCCACACAATACTGCCTTTTTATGCCTTATGGACATTTTTTTTTCTATTTGCACATCAGTCACATCCAGTATCTTACCGTGGGGTGCCAGCACCCAGGGCAAGGCTAGCATTGCACCCCCTAAAATACTGAAAAACTCTACACATTTATTTGCTCTGTTATGTTGAACCTCTAAAAGTTTTGCGCCCAGGGAAACCATCCCTGTGGCCCTACCCACGCTATGTCACTGGTCACATCTAGTCACAAGGCACCTGTAGTCTAAACATGTTAAATTTGGATGTTTTTCATGTGATCACCAAATGTTATTTCTTTACATTCAGCATGAGTCATTTTAAAATCTAACCATGTCTTTTTGTTTCATCACGCAATTAAAATTGATGATACATCCTCTCTACTTTGAGAACAAGTTGAATTTAAAAGACTATTATTCTTCCCCTTCCACTGTCAACAGATTGTGTGGCACGCCATATGACTGAAAGGTCAAGGTTCAGCTTTCCTAGCAGCTAATGTGCATCTATCAACACTGTTTTTTGCCAATGTGTCCTTTGGCAAGACAGTGAACCCCTGCTTTGTGTGAACCACACTGGATAAGTGTGTCAAATAAATACAGGCAAAGAGGAATTACCTTGCATCTTTAAATACAATCATATGATCATATACAGTGCTAGTTACTTCTGGATCTCAAATCCACTTGCCATTAAGGATCACTGCTAAATTTGGGGCACTGACTGCTACCTTTGCCTGCTGAAGCACTCTTAACTGTATAGCAGTTAAAGTTTATGGTGTCTGAGTGACTGATCCCTGAAAGGGGAATGGAGGCTTTGCTCAAGTATCGACCTTTTTTAAAGTGGACATGAATCAGTCAATCAAGTTCATATGATTTACGAAATGCATTTCCACTCTAATTAACAGCTATAGAAAAAAACATGACAAATATAGATGCAAAAGAAAAACAGCAGCATCCATATAACTTTCATGCCAAGGGCACCACCATCTTGCAGTACTGTATAACCTGTAACATAACAAGGTTGGTCTGCTTGGCTGATTTCAACAGATACAATGGTAGAGACAGTGAAATGACAGAAGAAGACAAAACAGAGGTCAGTATTGTATTGCTCCTGTGTGTAAAAATGAGTTTTACGGGGTTACAGCCAAGGACAAACGGTACATTTCCATAAAGTGCTGCTGAGATGGAGAACAGTACTGAACCATTTCTGTGCTGTCAGATTTATTCTGTTAAATTCCAGAATAAGCCCAGTGTGTAAAGATGATATCACTCAAAATTTGAGGATGAACACAGTGGAATATCGGAATATCCCATTTCAACCTGTCTACACCATGGTATTTGGACCGTGGTATCCCAAAGGTTGGTTACATAACGTGCTGAGCAACGGGACATAAACAAACTATGCATAGAAGGAAAGGGAGAAAAGGAATGTCTCTGTATTTGGAAATCATATTCTTACAATAAAATGTGTTCTCTTCATTTAACCCATCCTATTGCATAGGAGCAGTTGGCAGCTGCAGCACCGGAGGAGCAGTTAGGGGTTCAGTGTCTTGCTCGAGGATACCTCAGCATGCTTTCTGAAGGAACCGGGGATTGAACCAGCGATCCTCCGATTATTAGACGACCCACTCCATTTCCTGAGTCATGCTGCCCCTACAAAAGTGGATGATCTTGTCGTGTGAGATCTCTCACACAATTTTAGCATCACACTGGCTCCTTCACTAGAAGCATATCACCCAGGTGGCTGTGTGAACCAGCGAACAACTAACGTGAAGTATCCTAATTGTAGACGAACGGCTTCCAGTTTCTACTAGCTAATTCTCAGGTTTAGCTAATAATTAGTACCGAGAGACAAACAAATCGGTGTAGATCAGAATTGCATGTAAACAACCAGCACCATCTAGTGTGTATTTGTTTTATTCACTGTCCAAGTTTAACATTATTGGCTTATTCACCAGCAGTTACCACTCCCTTGACTTACCTGCTATCAACTGGCCACTACAGTGTTTCAACATGGACACCCTTCAGTGAAAGCATTACCACCTCCAACACATCCACCTCCCTGCATGGCATGCTGAATGTGTACATCGTGGTGATGCATGACCGTGAAACACATGCTCCAGACCAGCCTCCTGGCACAAGTGGCAGACCTGCCATGAAAACAACATATTGAAGTAAGTTTGAAGTTTTAGCATCAGGTTTCGGTTTCCAGAGGCAATGTTTACGAACATTGAGTTCGCTGTGTGGATGCGTGTTGGCAATCAAGCTCCATAACATTCAGTTGATCAGATAAGAGGAATATATCCCAAATTCAGCTCAACATTACCTTTATATCCCTGCTAGTGAAACACCCCACACATACAGTGCACAGTGTTGTACGCTACAGTATAAAACTGTTTAGTTAATGTGGATGACTATTACAGCTAACATTTAGCAATTAGAAATCCATTAACTCTGATCCTCATACTTGAACACAAAACTAACAAGTGTTATCAATCTGTCATTCAAAAGGTTGTACAATTTGTAAGTAGCCTATATGCTGTTGTCAAAGTGTAAGAGGTTAGTTACCTCAGGGTAGAGCTAGCCATGATCTAACCTTAGCCCTGTCGTTGATTCTAAGGCACACTTATGGAAATGGTTAAGATTGAGATTGGACTAAAGTGTGGGTACTTTGGATATTTGGATGTAACCATAGACCATCTTAATTTTGCATAGGCTCAATTAAAACCATCATAAAAAATGGGAGAGATACCACACTTTACAAAAGGCCAACAGGCATATCAGGTGCAGATTGATCAAGGGCAGGGCATTGTGCCCCCACCAGACATCCCAGAGCAGCTCCCTACCTGAGGCTAGTTAGAGTCAGAGGACCACATGATCCGTGACATTAAAGAGCTCCAGGTAAATTATCTGTCAAGCTTTATTAACTACTGAAGTAGACTAGTTACACTCCTCATTACTGACTTAATATTGCTTAAAGATATATTTTAATATGTTTCTATACCCTACGAAGAAAGTGCAACTTCACCTGTCCGGCATTGATACAGTCATGCCCAGAATCCATTTCCATGGATACCATCCATAGAGTGCCTGCCATTTACTTAAATGGTTGTCTGTCTATCTTCATGATAAGCACACTGAGACCCCATGGATGGCCCCAGCGTTCTATGCAGGTGGAGAGTCACTTATTGACTGAAAAGACCATTATTCCACCCAGTTCCCATCCCCTATCAACTTGAATGTATGTGCAGCCTAACAGAATGAAGAATTCTAATACTACAGCTATGATTTGGTTCCGTTTTCCATTTCAGCAGGATTTTATGAAAATGGACTGTTCTGTCCTTGGCTGTAACCCTGTAAAGCTCATTATTTTTACATCAAGGAGCGATACAATACTGGCCACCATTTTATCTTCTGCTGTCCTGTGGCTCTTCTGTCTCTGACTTTATCCTTTAGAATTTGTTGAACTCGGCTAAGCTAATTAACTCCATGACATTACAGGTGATAGTAGAAAGAAAGCTAAGAAACTTAATTTATTTGTCATTGTACATATCTACAATGAAAAATCGTCTCGGCATTTATGGTATAGGACCAGTGAGCAACTTTGGCACCCGGGGAGCCACTTCAGTGCTTTTTCCTATTGCCTTGCACAGGCAGGACTATTGACACTAACATGCATGTATTTTTGATGGTGGGAAGAAACTGGAGCACTTGAAGGAAACCCACACAGACGCGGGGAGAACATGTAAAATCTATATAGAAAGGACCCCATAGCCTGAAAGATGTAATGAGGCTTCTTTTTTCCCTTGAGTTTAGATTTGTCATATTTTCTATGTAGTTGTTTATTAAGGTGGAAATATGTTTTGTAAGTCACTTGCTTTGACTAAGTCATGTCTACTTTAAAAGAGATATCTGACCCTGGTTCTCTCTTTCCTAATTTGTCAATACCTTCACATTTCTTGCTTCTGCAATGGCAGCAGAAGAAAAACTATTGTAGGTGCTGAGTCATTGTGTTGCAAAATAAGAAGCATTCTGCACGATAAACTGTACTGGAGATTTGTCAGTACTAATCTCAAAACAACCGCAAGGACATTTACTAATAAGTCCATTTACCATTCACTTTGTCTGTAGAGGTATCAAGGTCAATACTAAGTGCACTGAGCATTTTATATCACATTGGTATATGTATTTGCATGTTAAGGATGGCAACTATCGGTTTCAAAGGAAATGAATCAAATGAAGAAATATGAAATTAATGGACTATATACATGCCCTTGAAACTCACTATAGTGTACATATGTTGTGTACCAATTAATGAATAGCTAAGTTTAGAACTTGGTAGTAAAGAATCTGCAATGAGGTTTTTCTTTCCAAAGGACATGAAGCTCTGCAGAATCAGCTGATTATTTTTCTGCTGTTAATCTCTTTGTTTGTTTTCTCTTAAAGATAGGCCAGGCCTCTTTTGCTCTGCTCTGCTTTGTCTCACGACACACCCCTGGTCTTTTTTGTCATTCCTTCTTATAGTTCAGACCAAAGTCTTTCAAGTCAGGAATGGGCAAGAGCACACTTCCTATGTGTGAATAAAGTCAAGAGGTTTAATGCATGAATATTTTAATCTATTTAAGACTCAGTCTTCATAAGGAAAGATGTGAAAATGTCCCCAAATGTCACTTTGTCCTCTATACATTAAACAGTATAGCTCCTTTGCTATAAGGATGTGTGGAAAAGAGTGCAGGCAGGGTGGAATGGGTGGAGAAGAGTGTCAGGAGTGATTTGTGACTGAAGGGAGGCAGCCAGAATTAAAGGTTTACAAGATGGTAGTGAGACCAGCTATGTGGTATGGTTTTGGACACATTAGCACTGACAAAAAGACAGGAGGTGGACCTGGAGGTGGCCGAATTGAAGATAGTACATTTTCACTTGGCCTGATGAAGGGCAGGATTTATTAGAGGGACAGCTCATGTTGGATGGTTTGGAGACCAAGCTAGAGAGGCATGATTGGGATAGTGTTGACTCGTGCAGAGGAGAGATACTGGTATACCGGGAGAAGGATGCTGAATATGGAGCTGCCAGACAAGAATAAAAGAGGAATACCAAAGAGGAGGTTTATGATGTGGTGAGATTGAGATTGTGACACTTTATTGTCATTTTGGGCATACCAGGAAATTATGTTTGTTAACTCAGAAACCAGCAGCAATAGGAAAAGGAGATAAAAAGGCCAATAATAGCACCAATAAAAATAAATAGATTGGATGAGGTAGTGTCCTCTACATCCAATAAAACACATAGATGAGGCAAGTAAACAGTGTAGTTCCGACAGTGCAGTTCAAAAAGTTATTGTACAACAAATTGCAAGTAATGTCTTCTATCTGTATGAATACATAAAATGCATTCATGCGTGGAAAAGACCTCAGTCACCAACAGCTATGAGAGGCTGTGGGGTGATGGAGGCTGTAGCTGCGAGGAACAAGCTGTTCTTAAGTCTATTAGTTCAGACCGCACACATCATGATACAAGTGTGTGCTATGAATTGTCTCTATTTCCAAAACCTCGGTATTGCTTATATGTGAGCTTTATTTATCTTCATATGTGGTATTTGACTGTTATTAATGCAGGGATGTCCAGTAGTCAGTGTGGTTGTCTTACAGCCAGAGAGCTCGGGTCTCATCTAATGTGAGGCTATTGCCTTATCCAGGGGTATCAAACTAGCTGGTTTACCCTTCAGCTTTGACATTTACCTGCAAGGGTTTCAGAAATCATGTCAAATAATGTTGATTTCTTGTATAAGTCATTCTTTAAAAAAAAAAAAAGATCACTCACAATAATATTAATAATAATTTGGCAACATTTTATGTAGGATTCCCTTCCTGAGACAACCGATACCCCATGGACAACAGGGACAAAATGTAGATCCAAAACTAGCTTTAATCTTGTGTATTTGAAGAAATTAGTATTTAGATGTGAAAGAAATAACAAAAAGGGATGAGTAGAAATCTACCCTTTACCCTTACATTTACCCCATATTTCCCACGATTGTACTTAATGCATGTTGTGGCAGAGGTGTTTTTTAAAGTGCTGTATGAAAATAAATTTGCTTACACAGATTCTCACCCCATTCTCACCACATTTTGACATTTTTAGGAGGTTGTGAGGCGCCGGGAGAAAATTTCCCCTTGGCTATATAACCCAATACCTCCTAATGCACTGGGGCCGATACAGCTAATGGCAGCTACAAGACACCGGACAGTTATAATTGGATCTCATTCTTTGGTAACAGCCTATCTAAAGGCATACACTCTCTTTCATAGGTTTCTGGTCCTACATTTATAGTTACAGTCATGTTTCTGCCATCCTCAACAGATCCAGTGCCTCAGCTTATATAACCTTACATTTGCTGACAGACAGTGTGGCAGTGAAAAAATCCCTGCCTTCACTCCATGTCCAGAGCCTTCTGCATAACGACGAATAGCACATAAGAATTTCAACAAATATTTTTGGCCTATAGTCTTTGTGACATTTTTACATGGTGCAATACTTCACCAAGCTGACAGTGACAGTTAGCAGGCTTCTCTAGTGGCCCAGGCACTGTTTCCAGTGTGCTGATAGAAAAAACACTTGTGACTCCATGGGCTTATATTCTGAGCCTTGTGGTCCCTTTCCTCTCCCCAGCCCTGTCCCCTTTGCAGTACCTGAACATTTACATTTAAATTATAATGAGGTCGATGATCAAGAAGTCGAGTCGTTTTGTAACTGGCACCATGTCATAGACATACCTCCCTTACCTGTATGTCCCAGACGGTAGAGAGCTAAACTCATCAGAAGTTTCTGTATTGGCTCTCCTTCAGATCTTCATAACTTGTGAGTCAAACTAATAAAAACGCTGTCGCTGCAGTCTGTGAAGGATTCAATATACTTTGAAAAATGAAAAGCTGGAGGAAAGTGAATCGTGCTGGTAAAACCAACAAATATGCTAACTCAATACCAAGCCTAATCCCAGGCGATTTACAGTACAGCAACCCTCAATCAAAAGACTAACAATGACAAATGTTTATGACGAATCCTGGATGACACTGTCTGGGTTTTGCTCTGTCTGAGTCTGTCCCTATTCTGCAGGGAAACTAGCATTATCATTGTCTTGTTCTTTGTGAATTTCTTAGAGACTCCAATGCCTTGCCCAGTGTGTGTGTGTGTGTGTGTGTGTGTGTGTGTGTGTGTGTGTGTGTGTGTGTGTGTGTCTGTGTATGTGTGTGTGTGTGTGTGTGTCAGTGTGTGTGTGTTTGCGTGCGTGCATGGGATAGGTCATGTAGGGATAAGACCGATGCTAAAAAATCTGGACCATTGGTGGCATCCAT
>OMLC01090136.1:0-14277 GCA_900302585.1 Regalecus glesne
GCATGTTTGAACTCCTTTCACACATCAAGGGTCTCTGATTGTATGGAGGACATTAGCTTATTGTGCGACTCATTGCAGTTAACTCACCATCAGGGATCGCCACCATAAGGGCTGGATTAAGAATACTGCCAAAATATTGCCTCATAAATTGTTTGGGTCCACACAAGGCATGTTGCAATGATTTTCTTTCTCATGGATTTTCATTCACAATTAATTATTTAGCATCTTGAACCAATCTTTTGTATTTTCCATTCATTCTTTTCTTTTCATGACAGTAAATCGGATCCTCTTACTCTGACCGCAGTGCCAGCACCTGTGAAAAAGTATTATGAAAAAACCCACATATATTGAGGAGGGGGGACATACACCCTATGAAGGAGAATCACTATTAACATTTAAATCATCCCTGCCACAAAGAGATAATGTTATCTGAGTGAAATTAAGAATCATTGTAATACTGAGGTCTTAGCCAGTCTAAATGAGCTTTTTACCCCTCCATTAGCACATAATGAGACCTTCCACTAATTATGCCTAATGAATTCTAATGTGAAACTGTAAATTAGAGTTCATATTCACTAATGATGTAGCCATAAGGTAAAATATCGATTTTTTTAAAAAGGGCAGTTTGTGGATGACTGCCACCAACTCTACTATATCAAGAGGATATTGTGACTGATTTATTTGACATCTCCAAAAATACTCTCACAAGAGGGGGAACCCTGGAGTTGGAGGAGGTGTTTCTGAACCACAACTATATTTCAGAATATTAAAAAAAGAATGAAGGAGGATAGGTTCATGCAAGGAGGGACTGGATGTGTTCAATCTGACGGCAAGAATAATGGCACTACTATAATGATATGCTGTGTGTCATCCCCATGGCATAGGTCTTTGTTCAGTAGGCATGGCAGCTCTTGGTCCCATTAAGGGACCCTACACGAGACTCTCTTCTGGGTGCATGGAAGCTGGAATACTGCCACCAGATGGTTAAGGGCAGAAGTGAAGTTGTCATTTTCTACCTCTCATCATCTCTAATGAGGTGTTGCATCATATCTCACTCTACAACGACAACAGTACCTCACCAATGCACCACAATATGGAGTTTTATGCAGCGTAAGAAAGAAGCAGAAGCGTCATTCATTTGACACTGTACATACATGCAATGAAATGTCCTCTGCATTCAACCCATCCTATTATATAGTAGTAGTTGGCGGCTGCAGTGCCCAAGGAGCAGTTTGAGGGTTCAAGGTCTTGCTCAAGGACACTCCAATAGGCTTTTTTGAAGGAGCTGGGGATCTAACCGGTGACCTTCCGATCATTGACAACTAGCGCTGCCTGAGCCATGCCATTCCTAAAGGAATTGGTGTCTCTTGCAATAGCTTGGCTAACAAAGGCAACGATCGGTTTATTGGAAACAACCCCCTGATCATGAAATAATAGCTATTTAGATGAAAGGATAAATAGCTGATTGTGCGACTTTTGTATTTTAATTCCCTACGATCAAAGGAACTACACATAGACTCAGTTTTCTTGTGTGACCCGGCCCTTCTCAAATTCCAATTATTTGCATATTGGGTATTAGCTTTGGAACAAACTGGGCTTCACACAAACAAGCTCAAAGAGCTTTAATTAAGCACCTAATTGAGAATCAAGTAAGCATATCTGATCTGATTAACAAAAAACTTTTTTTAATCACAGCTCATTAATAGTCAGAGCTAAATTATTTAAGAACCCCAAAATGAGAATACACCAGTGAGTTTAGGATGAGGCAATAATGATAGGAGCTCAGCAACCATTTACACGTGTGTAATGAAAATACTCATCACCACACTACTATGTATATTCTAACTCGTATTGGATGTATTGCTTTTTGGGAAAAAAGAGTTGGTGGATTTTCTTAGGAGTAAAATCGTTCAGTCGTACGGAAGATATTACTATAAGCCATGTAATCCAACAGGTCCATTGTCGCGTGTCACACTTATTCTCCATGTAATGGGGGTGGTTAGGGACTTAGAGCTTGAGGAATCAAGGCCAGATCCCCTTCCTGATGCCCCCCCAATAGGTTTGAACCCGCAACATCTGACCTGCTAGTTCTCGAAGTGTGTGCTCTACCACTGAGCTACTGTAGCCTCCATGAAAGCCATATAATCTAATCAAGCCCATTTTTCAGGGCCTTCTGTAGAAGTCGGCTCATATAAATCAGGATCTGGTCAGTCATCAGCATCCATTCAGAACACTCTCAGACTGAGCTAGAATGAAACCCTTCACGGAGAAAGACGCTCATCTTGAGCAAATGGACCTTACCTTGTCTTTATGGCTCTTACCCAGGTGGATGTTGCCTCCCCTGTGAATCAAAGCTATGTGGGTGCCATTTGCTCAGCATTTACAACATGCATCATTTCTGGGGTTGTACCTTGTAGTTTTCCAAAGGTCATGATTTGATGGTGCCCCACTCTTCCTATGCCAATGAGGTCGATCTGGCTGTGATAACTGATTTGGTTGATTACAGGATAATTCGTTGCTGATTTTTACATTTGTATGAGGCAGCACAGTTTTGACCGGCTTGCAGCTCTACCTGCTATGAGCTCTTAATAAGAGCTGCAATAATTGAAGTTTCTGGATTGATATTATGATTGTCACAGATCATGGAGTGAGCTGCATTCACATCTTTTAACTTGCTTGAATGCCTTTAATCAATCAAAATGACAAGATTGCTAAAAGCATATTTCTGCCTACCATCCTGACCAGAATATTTCTTTCTTATGTTTTGAATTTTTTTCTGTTCTTTATTTTTTGGGATACAATAGTTTGTTTGACACGTAAAGTGCTTTGGCCTTGGACAAAATGCCCCCCCCCTTCAACATTAATCAGCAGCTCACTGACGAACAAGACAGAAGATGCCTGCTGATACAACATCATCACACCACTTCTTCACGTCATTGATTTGACAGACACCATCACTCAATCGTGGTGGTGATACAGCTCACCGCTCTCACTGAACAATGACTTGGAATGAAAGCAAAAAAAAAATCGGACACCACAAGGTTTTTGATTAGAAATATACATTCCTTTATTAATGTATTTTGTGAAATTGCCACTGAAGTCCCTTTGTTGCTAGTAATACTGAAGAGGTCCGTTTAGTCATGATTAGTCCCCATGTTGTAAGGATAAACATGGACTTGGATAGAGCATGGGGGATTAAAGCTGGATGCCCTTTCTTATGCCCCGTAATGGTTTCGAAACCACAACATCTGGCTCATCATTTCCCGAAGAGCACCCTCTAACACTGAGCTATTACACATCCAGTAAACATTTAATATTCATCTTGATTAATCCAATACTAACATCCACTAAGAAGTGTTATGCTTTTCCACTGGTTTGTCTCTCATAATGCTAGCATGGCTCAGCAGGTAGACGGGGTTGTCTGGTAATAGAAACGTTGCTAGTTTGATCCATGGCTCCATTAGAAAGAATTTTGAAATGTCCTTGAGCAATATGGTGAATCCCTAACTGCGCATTACTCCTATACAATAAGATGGATTAAACGCTGAGGATAAATTTCATTGTCAGAGTACAATCACCAAACAAAGTTCCTTTCCTTCCCTTTATTGCAAAACAGAGATAGATCCTCACAAGCCTTTGTCCAAAGGCACAGTTCCTCAATTTGGAATGAAACCATTTAACTGCTTATCTTTTGTGATTAATAACTTCATCCATCATCAATCACTTATCCAAAATTGGATTGTGGAGTTATGGTAGAACCTATTCCAGCACTCCCTAGGCCAAAAGTGGGGAAATACCCAGGGCAGGTTGTCACTTTAATTCAGGGCAGGCATAGGGGATTATGGCCGGATGCCCCTACTGATGCCCCGTGGTGGGGGTCAAACCCACAGCCTCTAGCTTGTTGGTTCCCAAAGCCCAAGCTCTATGACTGAGCTACTGTGGCCCTGACATACACCTTGTTTTGTCAAAATATTTACCCATATTAATGAACGGTAGAATATGTTCATCTGCTAAGGTACACAAAATGATAATATCTAAATTCATGATATCAATATAAGCCACTGTCACCACCTTAAGAGCCACAGTGGCTCAGTGGGTAGAGCATTCATCTGCGAGTCAGGCGTTGCGGGTTTGTAACCTCCCGGGTAGCTCTGTAAATGCAAAACATTTGTGGCTAAGCGCTTTGAATAGTCGAAAAGCGCTGTTAAAGAATAAGTCCAGCTACCAGTTACTTTCCAACACCTTCAATATTGGGTGTGCAAAGTTGCAGGGGGGACTGTGCTTATCATGCATGGTAGGTATATTGTCCATTCCAAATCCATTAGCAAAATGAAGGGTATGTCCCAACAACGATTTACTGTTATTTTGCCTGGCAGGGGGTCTCAAAAGGGTTCTATATGGCTGTAGGGGGAAAAGAGTACCACATTCCTGGAAAATTGCTCTCTTTCCCCCATTTTCTCCAAGACAGATGCTCCTGTTGGTCTGTCAAATGTTGAGAATGCTTTAGAATATTTAGATTAATTACTGATCAAAGCAGAGCTACACACACACACACACACACACACACACCCTTGTGGAGGGCTTGTTCCATTGCACACACCAACATAAAAATCACATCTAGTGCTCTGTGCATCAGAACGGGTGGCAGCACACTCCTTTCAGGATACTGATGGCACCTTATTCATCATCTTCTATTGAGACGCAGTGAGGGAATGCCTCTACCTATGAGGGCTTCCCAGTGATATCTCCCAGGATGGCCTTCACACGCTTACTTTCTTTCTGGAAAGTCCAATGGGAGGTTTCAATTAAACAGCCCAAGCCGTTGGGATGTATTAATCCTCTTCTACCCCGTTTATCTCTGCACCCACACCTCTGGAGCTCAGACAACAGAAGAGTGTATCCACGGATAAAGTCCCGTTTCTGTTCTGTTTGTGTACCCCTCTGTTGGAGATTAGGGGTCACAGGATGTATGCAATTAGAACTCTTGAGCCTGTTTAGATTCCCCTCAGCGGCTGCATGATACTAAATACTTCTGTTACCCCACTGTTGCAGAAACCTTTAGTTTCTATTTTTTACCCTTTGGTATTATATTAGATAATCTAGGTTTAAACCTCAATTTCAATTGAGTTGGATCGAAATGTCAATGTAATTGGATAAAGTCTCAGGTTTTGAAGCTTCCAGTTCTCATAAAGGGTTTGTCAGTCAAATGGATTACCAAATCAGCTGCCCGAACATTCAAATTTCAGTCATTCTACAGTACAGTAAGTGGCCCCAGAGCAGTTTGCATACAGTGCAGAAGTGTTCCAACTGTCAGAGCAGATAACAAGGCATCTCTGCTGTCAGCCTGGCTGACATGGCTGAATTGGCCTCTTCTTGGAGTTATTAAATATGCATTCTGTGGGAAACAACTGTTTTCTATTGAATTAATAACCTTTTTTTACAGTTAACATGAAAAATAAGCCATAATGCTTACAAGGGCACACTGAGCTACACTGAACATAATAACTTAGGTTTTTACCATATCTGCTTTTCCCCTGCATAACCGCTGAGAGATGATCCCTGCTCAGTGATTTGCAGAGAAACAACCTGTTAATGGCCAAATGATTTAGGCTTAATGGGAATATTGATTGAGTGGATCCAGAATGTAAATTTTTCATCCAGTGTTTTGAGCCCATACAAAAGAGCTCATAGAGACTATGGTCACTATGAGAATGACAATATGTGTTAAATGTACGTCACTACTTCCCTATCTTTCTTTTTTTAAATCTTCCTTTAAGCTATTCTTAGCCTACCCTCTCCTTTCTTTAGCCACTTGCTCAACTCCTAACTTGAGCATTGAAAGACCAAGACAGAGCAGCCTCATGACCACTCGGTTTCACAACCAGCCTACACTGCCGCCTGGCAGGCTGTGTTCAGCAATTTGTGTTCTGCAGAACTGTTCAGTCTTATTACAAAGCAGTTTGGAAATACTAAATTTGCATTGAGATTATTCAGAACACATGATCTTTATGCTCCTGCACATCCTCTTAAGATATTTACCTTTAAATATGTAGGGGGCATCATCGCTCAGGAGTTAGGATGGTTGTCTTATAATTAGACATTGGTGGTTCAATCCCTGGCCACTACAGAGAGTGTGTCGAGGTGTCCTTGAGCAAAATGCATAACTCCCTAACTGTTCCTTGAGTGCTGCGGCTGCATTCCCTGCTCCTATACAATGAGAGGTCCATTTTATGTGTCCCCATTTGTCCCCTGTTGTTCAGGTGGGGAGATCTAGATGGAGTTTTGTGGGTTAAACTTGGATGCACTTCCTGACACCCTCCAATGGGTTCAAACCCTCATGCTTGTCAGTTCCCGAAGCACGCGCTCTACTACCACTGAGCTACTGTATCCCCTACTACTCCTGTGCAATAGGATGGACTAAACGCAGAGAACAAATTCCATCAGCCTTGGTGATGTGGCAAATAAAGCAATTCTATTTCTTCTATATATTATATTATAGGTTAATTTGCATTGAGCTGTATAGTGAATGAGGAGTAGTTTATTTCTCACCAAGTATCTATCTTACAGCATTGAACATTGCAGTAAAGATGGTGCAGGGCAATCAAGCAGACTCGAGGAATAGCCAGAATGGGCAATCTGAAGACAATCGGCATGTCTTTGATAAAAGATTAGCATATCCTGGGGTGAAAAAGATTCATCACTCATCAGACGCTGTTAGGGAAATTTAAGAGCTTAATTTTGTGGTTCCAGGCGGTTGATATAGCTGGTGATTCAACGTGGCTACACCACTGAATGATAGTGTGCAGATGGGCAGTAATTCCTCAAGGAGAAAGATGGCCTCTGCCACATGAGTTAATAGTGCCATCCTGGTGGTTGACAAGTTTCTTTTTCCCTAAGCCCTGGTTGAATTGTCATATGAAGAGTGGGTTTAAAGCTTTGGGTTTTTTTCTTTTCAAGACATAGTTACTAAATTTTTAAAAGCATTACCTCAAGATGACATCTCCTACATTTACAAGGTAAATTTTTCTGTAAGCCAAACTTTACTGCAGGACCTCAAACAATGCTCTCTGGCCTAAGGGGCACTACAGTGTACAATGACCAACAACCTTTTTACTATGGCTGAAAGATGAACCGAGGGGCAATATTTTGACTCCAATCTCCAACAGAGAAAAAGATCCACATCATAAATCCCGCATGACTTTGCCCACGGCTTAAGATATGAATGAGGTTGATCTTCATATTACTTTTCTACTTGTACCTGGATCTCCATTTTAATAAGCTAATTACTGGACAGCTGGATTGTTAGCCTGCTTCTGACTCTGTGTGATACCAGAGCCTGAATTGGTGGCAGACAGTACCAGTAGACTGAAGATGACTGGCTGTATGGTGTACTTTCCAGGGATGTAAGAGAAATCTCCTTTTAATCCTCCAATCCCCTGCTGGGGAGCCTGTTGTTGGAGGGGTGACATGGAGCACATATGACAGCACTGATAAGACAAGCCCTTGGACAACTCAGTCAAATTAAAAAAAGGATCACTTTGGGTTATTAGATAACAGTTTGCAAGAATCTTATCACTTTCAATGTGATAGCCATTCCAAGTTCATTTTGGCGCAGATAGTGTCTGGTTTGTGGAGTTTTTTTATAATGCCAGTGCAGTTTTACATTTGAATGAATGAGTGAGCTAAGGTTGGCTTTATTGATGGTAACTTGACTCAGAATGGTTCAGGAAGTAGCATGGGGTATCTAGCAATTAGAAGGGTGCTAGTTTCATCCTCGGCTCATTCAGAAAGTGTGTTGATGTGTCCTTGAGCAAGGCACTGAATCCTTGCACTGCAGCTGCCCACTGCTCCTACATAGCCGGACGGGTCAAATGGAAAGTACACAAATTTAATGTAAGAATGAGAGAGGTCTGTATTACTTATTACGAGTCATCCACACATTGTTGTGGTGGACACAGACTTGGATGAAGCTTGGGGGATTGAGGCCTGATGCCCTGAGACGGGCTCGAACCTGCTGCCACTGGCTTGTCAGTTCCTGAAGTGTGTGTTACATTACCAAGCTACCGTGGGCCCCATAAGAATATAATGACCAAATAAAGTGGCTCTTTATAGTGCTTATCTAGTCTAGCCACTCCTCAAAGCACTTTACATTATATGCCTCATATTCACCCAGCATTATTAAAGCTGAATGCCCTTTCCTGATGCCCTGTGGTAGGATCAAATCCACGGCACTTGATTTTGAGGCACACGTCCTACCACTGAGATGAGCGGAATTACATGAGTGGCCTCATTGGGCCCACAGCTGCAAGATTTCTGCTGTGAGAGTGACTTAAGGGAAGAAGTGGGGAGATCCACTTAGTAGCTCATTGCTCCCATGGGCCCGAGTCACACAAGGTAAAGCACAAAGCATTGCCTCTAAGAATCAAGGTGCACGTTTAAGCTGCATGAAAAACATTTTAGGAACCAGTATGTGGCACAGGAAAAGTTGGTCTGTGCCCTTTATATCAGATAATCACATACAGTATCTGGGAGAGCTTGCTTTATGCTGACCTTTTATTCTCTCTGTTTCATTTGGTAAGGTTATTACATTAGCAGTGGGATCACGCAAGCTGTACAATGGAAATGGTCTTGAAACGCTGTGCTAATTGCTCTGTGGTTAGATAAGCATCTTGGAAAATGTCCAGACATCTGAATTACGAGCTCAGTCAGTTTTAACTACTTACACACTGCTGGAACTTTGAACACATGGCTATCCTGGGAAACGCTTCTTAATGACTTGTACCTACATTATACAGACTTCTGCTTGTGTTGTACCACACAGACATCCGCAGAAGGCATATGCACAGGGACGCAGTGGGTGGTGGCGTATGATTTGCATGAGGCAAGCAGCAACATCCATCTTTCGGGAACAAGAGGAACAAGGCCCATCAAGATTAGAGCAATGAGTTTAATTTGGTGGTGGGCTTATGTAAGGAGATATAACATATTTGATATTTTCAATAATAAACACTCACTCATCCTAAACCTTTTGTTTCAAACTGCCAAGAGGGATGGAATAAGTAGCTGGCCGAATTACTTGTATACAGTACATTATGTAGAATATGGTACCTCCGCCATTTGTTACTTCTTGGTTATCCAGAGACTGGGGCTTCAGTGAGTTCTTCTTTCAATGGGGAAGAAATTGGTGATGAAATGTATGTTGTCTCTAGCAGTAATGCAATACCAGGCCCTTTGCATTTATTTTCTCTTTGCGCAGTGGTACAGTAGTTAGCACTGTTGCCTCACAGATCCTGGGTTCAAATCTCATCCCAGGTCCCTTCTGTGTGAAGTTTGCATGTTCTCCCCATGTCTAATTGGGTTTCCTCTGGAAGCACCGGTTTCCTCACTCCATCAAAAAGACATACATGTTAGGGTTGATACTCCTGCCTGTGCAAGGCAATTGAAAAAACAAAGTGGAATTGGTCCCCAGGCACTGCAGCTGCTCACTGCTCCTATACAGTTGGATGGGTTAAATGCAATGAACACATTTCGTTGTATGCATGTACAATGAAAAATAAAGCTTCTTGTTCTTCTTCTAGTATTTGGACATTGGACACAACACCTGTGAGGGGAATCTGTTTTAGGCTGTTCTTGTTTGAGTATCCATTCAGGACTTCAGTATTTTGCCTTGTGTTCTTTAACATGTCTCTTGGGGTTGGACAACACTATGTTGAAGCAACCGAAAAGCTTTATTGTACTTGTGCTTGTGTGTTGTTGCAGGGTGCAGATAGATAGACCCACGTCAAGAGAATAAGAATGGCATGTGTGCTCAGGGAAGCTGAGCAGAGTCTGATTGATTTGGCTGAAGCAGTGACAACAGGCTTCCCCTGTGTTCCACTCCGCATAATTCTTTGATTAATGCTATGCGTCCCAAAATCGCTCCACTGCAACATGAAATCGAATTAAATCACCTGGATACAATCTTTAATTGATTGGAAATGTCAAAGAAAAGGGGTAATATCATTAATTATTTGTGGGCGAATCATTTATTTTGGCTCAGATTGTTCAAAAAGTGTGGATGAAGCGATCTTGTTTTATGCTGTGCTTATGTAGCACATGAAGCACTTTGTTGCATGGATATCAGAGGCGTCAAATGTAAAATATTTTTGCTGCATGGCATTCATCTTCTTGCAATTCCCACTTCATGTCGATTCATGCCGATGTCACCCCTCCCCACCGGCCAACCAATTTAGATGTATGTCCCATCGTTGTTGGTTGTTGTGTACTATACGCCACAGATCACTAAACCATTAAATGAAAGCATAGTACATGCCCATCCTTGTCACAGTGTATGACTTTGTTTCAAATCAATACTGTAAATTATTGAGGGTGTAGGGTGAGAATATGCCAAATGATATTCATTGAAGGGTATCTCATTCCCGTAGGCTGTCAATAAAGGTGCTCATTCTTTTTTGCTACGTCCTGGTGAGCCCATTCTGGATAGGAAATTCCCACTTTGTCAAATTGTGTGGTTTTTTTCCCCTGAATATCAATTACAGGCTCGCATAATTCCCATCATGCCTCTGTGTATTGCTTTGATGATTGATCTCCTTAAATCTGCTTACTCCTTTACTGCAGCTCATTCCTGTGAGAAGGAAGCATTTCCCCATGACATATAAACATACCAGGTGCCTAAAGGTATGACTTCTAGATCCATTTCAAGCTCCACAGACTAGGTAGCATTTTTAAAGGTTATTGTAATGACATTTGTACCCCACAAATGTACAGTGGAGAGTGACAGGAAAGACCAGCCACAGAACTGGGATGGCATGAGTCAAATGTCACAAGCCACACCTAAATCCACCATGGCAACTAGCATGGAGATTTTCTGAAATTATTTCTCCACTAGTTATAAATCCCAGAGGTCCTGAGCTATAGGTAAGATTGTACCAAGTTATGGAGAAAAAACATCATCAGATTTTCTTTTTTTTCTTCTTTTTTTCTTCATTTGATACAATAGCAAAGACTGAGAGAAGAGACATGGTAGAGAGAAAGGTAATGACATGCAGTACAATTGATCAACCAGATTTGAACTTGAGATGCTGCATTTACATCTGGCCAAGCCAACATATCGTCCCATGTGTCATATGTGAATGAGTTAGAATGAGATGTCAGAGAGAGAAAGATCCTATTTAAGTTAACTGCTCTATGCTTGACCTTTGTTCCACTCTGTACCCCATCTAGTAAAATGAGATGTTGTGCATTGTCTTAGGATAGACTCCATTATGAAAAGGAGGATGCATAGAAGATCATGATAATATCACATAATCATCAGCCTCCAACACGGGCATAGTAGTTTGCAGGTGGTTGCAGTTTCTTTCCCTCAGAGAAGCATTAGCCTGTAATAAGCTGGTACGTATGAGCAACCCTCAAGGTCTGTTGACCCAGTCTGTCACACCAATGCATTTTTTCCAGGACAGTATTATGCAAGGTAAACAAGCGCAATGCAATCCATTTTGAACTGCGAAGGTCCAACAGTTCCTTCACTGGTGTGTGACAGCCATTATTATACTAGCTGTCAGCATTACACACATAAGTGAGCAGCTGATGCCTTATGACTAGTAGTGCCCTGATGGAGCCATCAATATCCACATCCTTGGCCCCATTCGTTCCATCACACCTTGTTTCCTGTGTGTGTGTGTGTGTGTGTGTGTGTGTGTGTGTGTGTGTGTGTGTGTGTGTCTGTGTTTCTGGTTAGGAATGTGTTTCTGTCATTTAATGCTTGCCTGTGGTTTTATGCACTCTGCGACCATGAGGATTTTCCTGAAAGCATGATGAAGTAGACCCTGACCTTAAATTCGACATTGCCCACAAGCAAAACACGCTGAAGCCGAGTCATCCACCAAAACCCATTCTCTGGTCTTACCCTCATTAACTCTGTGTTAATTTATACCTTAATTAATCAAACCTAATTTCAAAACCCGGCATTTAACATGGAATCCATTCGTGACATCGGTCTTTAACTTTGACGTGATGTAACTTTAACAGGGCTGCCACTGCTGTATCTATGACCCACACCACGATGTGCTGTGTTCATCCCTTCAATCTGTCCATGTCCTCTTCAAAGTCCTTACACTAGAAAACCATTAACATCGCTCCTCTGAAGCTGACAGGAGGATGCAGGAATCAACCAACACTCTGCTTTAGTATTTTCACCTTCATCTCCTTCCACTGCAAAGGAACTCTGTTACAAAATAAGAAGCGTTGCCTTTGTCTAGCCTGAGAACGACGTTTGGTGCAGGTTTGCTTTGTGTGATTTTGGCTTGTGTTATTGCCGGTGTCATGTTGCTTAGCCCATGCCGTCATGTCAGCGCCGCCTGACCAGGAATCCTCTCTACCGCTGAGTCAGCATTGCATGGTGGTGCTGATGGGAGGTGGGCTTCCAATCCACAGTGCTCTAGCTCCTGATTTACCAGAGAGACAGATATGCAGGCTGTGACACACACACACACACACACACACACACACACACACGCACACACACACAACTATCAGCATGCATTAGACTTGTCCCACTACATTGTAGAGTACTATTTTCGAATCCATTCTCTCTCAGTCCATTTTAGTCCTGAATTTTCGCTTTTCTACTTCTGTACCTCTAATCTCCTCCTATAATGTCTTCTTTGAATAATGCTTCTATTCTATTCTATTCTATTCTATTCTATTCTATTCTATTCTATTCTATTCTATTCTATTCTATTCCATTCTAATCTATTCCATTCTAATCTATTCTATTCTATCTTATTATATTCTCCATCTGTCCATCCCTTATCAACGGCTTATCCAACGTTGAGTCCCAGGGGAACTGGAGCTTACGTATCTCAGTGCTCATTAGTTGAAAGGCAGGGACATTACCTGTACAGGTCCTCACTCCATCACTGGGCTATTCTATTCTATTCTATTTTATTTTCCATCCATCCATCCATTGTCAGCCGCTAATCCAGTGTCGGGTCGTGCAGGTAGCAGATTGCAGCCATAAACTCCATGCTTTCCTTACCCGTGCTACATCAACCAGCTCCGATGTGAGGATCTTGAGATATTCCCAGGCCAGTGTGGAGATATAATCCCTCCACCTGGTCATCAGTCTGTCCTATGGTCTCCTCCCAGCTAGATGTGCCTGAGGCACCTCATTTGGAGGGCGACCAGGACGCATCCTTATTAGATACCCAGCTTCCCTAACTGCTGGTGTCCACCAGGGTGTTGGTGGGTTACCACCCCTTGAGGCACCTATGACCTTGAGACCACAGCTCACAGTTGCAGCTTCAGTAATGGAAGCTTTGAACATAGCCCACTCTGGTTCAATGTCCCCAACCTCTACAGGGATGCCAGAAAAGCTCTGCTGTAGGTGGGAGTTGAAGGTCTTCTTGACAGAGTCCTCCTCCAAGCGTTCCCAGTTCACCCGCACTATACGTTTGGGCTTACCAGGTCTGTCCTGAGGCTTCCCTCTCCACCTGACCCAACTCACCACTAGATGGTGGTCAGTTGACAGCTCTGCTCCTCTCTTCACCCGAGTGTCCAAAATAAGTGGCATTAAATCACATGATACAATTACAAAATCTATCATTGATTTTTGCCCTAAGGTGCTCTGGTACCATGTACACTTATGAACATCCTTATGTTCAAACATAGTGTTTGTTATAGACAATCCATGATTAGCACAAAAGTCCAACAATAAAGCACCGCTTGGGTTCAAATCAGGGAGGCCGTTCTTCCCAATCACACCCCTCCAAGTGTCTCCATTACCCATTGAAGTCTCCCAGTAAAATGATAGAGTCCCCTACAGGAGCTTCATTCAGGACTCCATCCAGGGTCTCCAAAAAGGTTGAATACTCTGATGTACTGTTTGGTGCATAGGCACAGACAACAGTCCGAGTTTTCCCTCCCATACCACTAAAACGTAGGGACATGACTCTTTCATCTACAAGGTTAAATTCCAATACAGTGGCCCTCAGCCGGGGTCTTAAGAGAATCCCTACACCTGCCCGGCGTCTCTCACCTTGGGCAACTCCTGAATAATATAAAGTCCCACTCCTATCTAAGACCTTGGTTGCAAATCCGATGCTGTGAGTAGAGGTGAGCCCTACCAGATCTAAGTGGTACCGTTCCACCTCCCGCACAAGCTCTGGCTCCTTACCCCCCAAGGAGGTGACATTCCACGCCCTGGGGGCAGCATAGCTCAGTGGGTAGAGCGGTCGTCTGGCAATCGGAAGGTTGCAGGTTCGATCCCCGGTCCTGCAT
>OMLC01090140.1:0-12595 GCA_900302585.1 Regalecus glesne
GACTATATCAGAGATGCTGAAATAAATGTTTGCAGGTTACTTGCATACATCCCTTAGGTAGATGTGACAACATACCAGTATATGTACAATACAGTACATACAAGGTATATGGTTAGAATTTGACAATTTGAATCATTTGAATAATGAAGGAAACTTTTTGTATGTGTTTGTTTTGGCATTCAGTGGTCTGTAGCCCCTGCCAGAGGGAAGGAGTTAGAACAGGCTTTAGCCAGGGTGTGATGGGACTGGAGTAATGTTGCCTGCCATTTTGTGACTGCACATTGATAAGTCCTGAATGGAGGGCAGGTTGGCACTAACAATTTCTCTGCAGACATAGCTGTCCATTGTAGTATGTCCCTATCCTGTTGGGTGGCTGATCCAAACCAGACAGTGATGGATGTGCAGAGGACAGACTGAATTATTGCAGTGTAGAACTGACTCTGCAGTTCCAGAGCCAGGTTGAACTTACTGAGCTGGTGGATAAAGTACATTCTCTAGTAGGCTTTTTTAGAATAATTGTGTCTATTTTGGATGCCCACCTTAGGCCCTGGGAGATTGTAGAGTCCAGAAATCTGTAGGTTTTCACTGGAGACACTGTGCTGTTCTATATGTAGGGGGTGGCCCCTCCTGATGTCCACTGTCATCTCAATAGTACATTTTTGCTACTCTGATCTCCTTTGTGAGTGTATTTCTGGCTTCGTTGTTCTCTCTTAAGGAAATCTTTTTCCCTTTCACCCTTGAATATTACATACTTTTCCACGGAAAGGGTTTTTGTCTGATAAAAGGGAAATGACTTGTCAATGTATCATTCAGTGGAAATGATGGACAGCTCCAAGCATTCATTGCTTAAGACACAGGCCTCAAACACACACAGTTGCCGATGCACTCTTTGTCCACATTAATTCTCTTCAGTCCATCACATCTGTTTTCTGACATTTTAAATTATATTTGTCTACACTACACTTTCTTGTTCCAACTTGTGCATGATTTAAGAGCCTTTTCTTTGTGTACGAGTTGTGTCTATAGACTAGACTAGAGGGGACAGTCCACACCAGATCTGTACTAATGATCTCTGTTGTGGTGCTGAGGTTTCCATGCCTTGTTTGTGTGGTTGATGAATAGACTGATGTCAGACAACCCGGTGAGACCAAGCCAGTAAATAACTGCCTGTTTTATCTGCCTGCTTCCCCTTGTGTTGACTAATAGTATCTTACTGCTAGTGTTTTGTCTGTGATTACAAATGAAGAAGGTGCTTCTTATATAGACATTTGTGGAAAAGGGGGTAAGGAATGCTTGGTGTATAGCTACCACTGTGTGTAGCTGGTATATATAGAAATGCACTGATCACTCAGTCAGTAACCGTAATTGGCCAATTTTCAGCTTGATCGGCTATGACTGCTGACTGGCCAGTCAGTCTCAGATGCATTCAATTCTGTGCCATTGAATTTATACCAATCATTTACATTGTACAGACAGCAGCCACACGCATGCCTAAAACATGTTATCAAAAACTGATGATTACTTTGGGAAAGTGAAACGCTTTAGATAAAGTCAGATAAACAGCAAATTTTTTCTGTTTGTTTTTGTTTGTACAAAAAAAGCTTTTTCTAGTAACTTGGAGCACTTTAATTTTAGCTTTATTTGAGCAAGAAAATGCCCCGTAACCTGGTGCAGTTCAGGAGAAAATGTAAAAATTCGCGTTATAGTCAGTGTTGTATTATGAACACACAATTGAAATTTCCATTTAAGAAAAGTTAAAAAAAAGATTGCTCATACTATAAATCATTGTTCGTAGGAAAAAAATCAGAATTGACCAAAATCGGAATCAGACATAAGAATTGCAATCGGTGCATCTGTAGCTATATCTGTATGTTCTCTGTTTTACAGAAGGGAAGGGCCAAATTATTTTCATTCTGGTTCAACAGTTCTTGTTCAATTTGGTTTTGGTGCTCTATAGCCTCAAGGAAAATGGGGTTTTCCGGATGGTTAACTGCCACATGAATTCTGTCTCTTGATACCATGGCATGTGAAGATTCTCGAGATTGTTTCCTCTTCCCCTAGTGTAATTTCCCATTTCCTATTGACTGGCTCCAGGTCTTTGGGAGTACTGCCGCCATCCCTATACCACATAAGGCCATGTGTCAGAAAAAGCCAGTACTTATGACGAGTGCACCTCTCTGCTCTTGAAGACAAAAGCCTTGTGTGAGTGCCAGCTGGGAGGCAGAAATGATAATCATGAGAGCTCCTTAACCACCCGTAGTGAAGGTAATTAGTAGTGATGGGTGTTTAAATTGCAGCTGAGTTGGTGGCAGGCATCTGAGCGTGCTGCAGTGTAGAACCAGAGGAAACACCAGAAGAAGCTTAAGTGGGGGAAAAGGCAGAGGAGTGAGGTGTATATTGGCTGGCCTTGTTCTTCTATGCCCTATCTTTAACTTTCACCCTATCTCAGCATTTGACTGATGGATGAGAGGAGTCTATTAATACATTCATTGTGGTAATTAGCAAGGGAAATTAGATGCTTATTACAGTGTGAAGGAAATGTAGGCCTATTTATCTCTTTTTCCAAATTCAGGGCATTTCTTTGAGGACTTCGGGCCAATTCCTGTGTCTTGCTCAGCAATGATTGAGGAGAAGAAATAGACCACAGCATGCCTGTGGAACCATGTGTATGCTTGATGGAAGTTAAAGACACATTATTTCTAAGAAGTATGTTTAGTTGAACAGAGAAAACAATCTGTAGACAGGGTGACGGGAATTAATGAATTTCTCAACACAGTCAAGCGGGGCACCAGAATTCAAAGATACAGCCAAAAGATACGAAGAGGTGGAAACTGGAAATTTAAGTATGATCCTAATGGATCGGTTTGAGCTTTAGAAAAGCACACGTCAGGATGCTAATGTAAAAATCAGAAAGGCTGCAGGAGTTCTGTGGATGGTACACTCACACAGACTGTTTACAAAAAAAATCAAACAAGAACATTTTAAATATCTCAACAAAACTAATATTACAGGTGGTTTCTCCAAATTCAAAAAACAATGCTACTTTTAATGACTACTGCAGTCTCAAAATGATTCAATCCCCTCATGACAAACATCTTTACTACTTAGTAGAGCACCCATTTGCTGTTATGACCTGCTGCTAACATGATGCATAGCCAGACACCAACTTCTGGCTGTGTTCCTGAGGAATCTTAGCCCATTTCTCATGGTCAAAGACCTCCAGCTCACTAATACTCTCGGGTTTGTGCACTGCAACTATCCATCCATCCGTGCAACCGCCTTTTTCAAATCCCACCAAAGATTTTCAATGGGGTTCAAGTCAGGTGACTGATGGCCACTCTAGTATCTTCCAGGACTTCTTCTGAAACCAAGCCTTAGTGGACTTTGAGGTATATTTGGGATCATTGTTCTGCTGGAAGGTCCAATGACGCCCAACCTTCAGTTTCCTCACAGATGGCATGATATTTTCTCCCAGGATTTCCTGATACATGATTGAATCCATCTTGCCCTCCACATGCTGCAGGATTCCAATGCCAGAGGAAGTGAAGCAGCCCCAGAGCATCACTGAGCCACCGCCATGCTTCACTGTAGGCAGGGTGTTCTTTTCACCACATGCTTCATTCTTCCTCCTCCAAAAAAATCCAGTTTTGTTGCATCGCTCCACAGAACAGAATCCCAAAACCTCTTTGGCTTATTCATATAGTTCATAGTAAATTGGAGCTGACTTTTCTTGTGCCTTTGGGTTAGTAGTTGTGTATGTCTTGGAGTTCAAGCATGGAACCCTTCAGCGTTTAGTAAGTGACTTACTGTGGAAACTGAAACCTCAGTGCCTGCTGTGACCAAGTCATACTGCAGGTCTTTTGCACTCAATCAAGGGTTGTTTCTTACCACTCTCCTCCTCCTGACTCTAGTGGCAGCCGTTGATAGTTTCCTCTTTCTGCCACGTCCAGGTAGTTTTGCCACTGTTCCTTTAACTTTAAACTTTCTAAATATGCTTCCAACTGTATCTCTAGGAACATTTAGTGCCTTTGCCATAGTTTTATATCATGTTCCTTGTTTGTGCAAGGTAATGATCTCTTCTCTGAACATTTTGGACAACTCTCTTGACTTGGCCACATTTCTAACATGCAATAAAATGTCACAGTCAACAGTCCAGACATTTGAGGCCTTCTATCTCAAGCCCACCTGATGCAACTAATGAAGTCCTTGATTGGTTGCATCTAGTGTGATGAGACCACACCTGATTTTAAAAAAGTGTGCTCTTATGACTTGATGCATGCTCAATAATCCAGGTATGGAAATCACAAAAAAGAGGTGAATCAGTTCAACTGGGGGGAATGCTTGTTTTCAGTTCAGACTGAAGAAGTCACCTGGCGAGTGACGAAACGTTTCTAAATAAACTTCTGATCCAGTTGACTGATTCAGCTCTTTTTTGTGTGCTCTTATGAGGGATTCTATTCAGGAGTTGAATCATTTTGAGACTGTGGTAGTTATTAAAAGTAGCATCTTGTGTTGAATTTGGAGAAATCACTTGTAATATCAGTTGTGTTGAGCTATATAAATTGTTCTTGTTTGATTTATTCCTGCATTGGTGGGAATTATTGAATAAAAAGGTAACTCCACCTCCTTTCATTTGCTCTAGTTTTGCTCAAAAAACTGAAGTTGGTAAGTATTGACTTAACAAGAACAGTCATGCTGTTATCTTGGTTTAACCAAGTTTTAGTTAAAAACATAAAATTGAGATTTTGCTTTATGCTGAAAACATTGATTAAACATGTTTTTCTGCCAAAAATCTGATGAATCTATTCCTCTTTACGTTTGAGTGTTTAATGTGTTCTCCTTGCTTGTAGGTGATTTTGCAGTGCTGCTGAAAGCAGGGATGACTGTGAAGCAAGCCATAGTCTATAATCTGCTGTCTGCCCTCATGGCCTATGTTGGTATGCTGATTGGCACTGCTGTGGGACAGTACACATACAATGTGACCAACTGGATTTTTGCCATCACTGCTGGCATGTTCCTTTACGTGGCTCTGGTGGATATGGTAAGATAGCATGTTCCACTGCACAGTACCCAAGCTAGAAATCCTATTCAGCAATATAAGCTGTAGTACAAAATGCATTGTACTACACCTTTCCTAATCTTTTATGTTTTGACTGATGGTTATTGCACATCATTAGTTAGTTGATCCCACTGCTAATTTAAGGAATCCTTTATCAGATTCCAACCTTTACAGGGCCCCAGAGTGCAGCTATTTTGTTGGATTTTGCAACTTTTTCTTCCCCTTTTTAAAATCATCTTAGATCTTATTCATTTCTCAATTGCACATTACCACTGAGAAAGATAATTGGTATGTGTGTGTATCTGTGTGAAAGGGAGAGACGAGAGAAAGAGGACCCAATGCAAAGCTCAACTGAACACAATGTGTAATGCGTTGTTCATCTTTATCTTAAAGCGATGCGGAACATTCCACAATCTTCACCTGCATTTGAAGATGGTCAAATGTCTTAACTGCTGATTCTGGCTACCCAGATTTATACACTTTAGATATTTAAGGATGAGTTGTAGTTCTGTCACAGTTATTCTCCCTATATCTAAAGTTTTTGAGAAAATACAATTTATGTAGATTTGATTATGGGATCATATTATTCTTTATATTCATGCATCATAATGTCAAAGTTACCTCATGAAAATTACCTTTTATCGGGTAATTATTTCAATTAATTAAGAATTTAAATCTTATTTCAAAATCCGATGAAATATACAGATGCATTTATAATACAAACATAGTATAGATTAAATGCTTGTAACAATGGAATTGCAGTACGTTTGCAATAAAGCCCCAATGCAATAATTTAGTGTTAATAGACTAATTTTGAGTGAAAAAACTTCTTGTGTAATACTATGCATTCGATACATGGTGTTATGGCACAGCAAGTTCAAACATGAAGCATAATATTCAAGGACATATTTCTTTTGTGATACCTCATTGCTACAATACTTCTATAAGCTAATGGACCATCATCAGTGCTCAAAAATGTCACTTTAAACTGAATGCATTTAAAGAACATTGTCATTCCATCTACTGAGCTGTGCTGTGTAATAGAATACACTAACGAGTAGTTAAACTCTAGTTCATTTTCAGCTGTACACATGTTTGCATACCATCTGAGTAATTAAACATTAATCCATGCCATTCTTTTCCATATTTCTGAAGCATTGATCTACATTTAAAACTGAAAAACTTGTTTTCTACCCATTTCTGTCTCTACAAAGCATTTTTAAGAATTGTGTAGTAGGTGGAAACAGACTGTAACTACAAGTGTAATTACTCTTAAAAAAGGATAGTCATGAAAGGGGTGGTGGGTGAATGCTTTCTGTGGAGCTAATCTCTTGCTCTTGGTGAAAAAAGAAAGTCTGTAGCCCTGCTGTAATCTTTTTTTCTTTTGTAGTTGCCAGAGATGCTCCATGGGGACAGTGAGGATCAAATGAGTTGTCAACTGGGTCACTTTGTGCTACAGAATCTTGGGATGCTGACTGGATTCTTCATCATGTTGCTCATTGCTATCTTCGAAGACCGTATTGTATTCGACTTTGGATTCTAGAGGGACTTGGGGTCTTTTCGGGTTGGAGGGGAAAGATGAATGTGTTGATACTGTGCTTCCTTGGCCTTAACATTGGTTTGTTTGCTATGTGATGGTTCAGTCCTGCATGCACAGTAAATCTCTCATACCCTGCGCTTCCATTCCAAACATGAAACGCGGCTCGTGCATATCTTAGTCATGCTGATGGTGTTTACACTTTCCTTCTCTTCGGCTTCAGTCCCACCAATTCTGTTCTTCCTAGTTCCTGTAGACCACAAAGTTGTACTAAAGGAGCCCATCCACTCTATTTCATGCTTACTGTGCCAGGCCACATTAGCTTTTAGACTTCAATTCCTCTCGCATTCCCTATAAAATGCCATCAACACAGATTTTAAGTGAAGTTTGGAGCAGATGTTCTCAGTGAAATTATTTGTTCGAAATCCTTTATATGGAATAACCCTTTGAGATGTACCATCTCAAGATATACTCCTATTCATATGTTTACAACTGCCTCATTGCATTTGCCTTGGACAGAGTGGACAGTAGTCTTACTACCATCCTCCTAGCTTGAAAATCACTGCTAATTCATCATAATGTGGTGTTAGTGTGTCAGTTTCATACTCCCTTCCCCCTTATCAATCCTGTGCTGTATCTCATCTGTGGCAAGTGTCACTGGCCATTCATCATAGACTGGTGATGTTGTCACACTGTTCATCATACGTCTAGTGACTTTGTGCTTAGTCCCGGCAACACAACCCCACCTCGCACCATCATGGTGTCCCTAAAAAGCAAAGAAATGACAGGCATTAAAGCGCCGTCAGCCAATACCAGCAAAGGAATATAGCTGGAATAAATGTTTTAGACCTTGCTCTTTCTGAAAACATTTATACAGCTATTTGGGTTCTTTGTCCAAATATTAGCACTCTCCCAACTTCCTATGGGAGAATGTCTACAATTCTCAGTATTATATTTTCTGTAGGTCCCTCCAATTACTTTTGTTCCCTCAGAATTATATTCTGTTGTTTGACTTGACCATGACTTTGAGTTTGAAGTGGTTCACAGTGTTAAACACCTGCCAATGCCTTAACGTTACAATTTGAGACTTGATTCATAGTCAAGTGTATTTGTTTACATAGTTGATAACTAATTATCTGGAATGTTATATGACCATTAGTTTGAAGGGGTTGACTATCCTGTAGTAGGAATAAGACACCTGTGTAGTGGCTTTTATGTTATATCAAGTTGTACATGAACCGGTTTCAAAGCATGAATCTAGACATTAGACAGATTAGAATCAGACATGATAGACCACCATTTCTGTCTGTAATGAGAATAGTGTTTTGAGTTGCTGCTTTCTCTTTTAAGGTTCTGATTAGATTGCCATGCTGTAGACATATTTGAAAGAGTAAAGACTGTGACTGTTGTCAATGAAAACAAATTTCAAGATTAGGATTGTTCTTTAAATACAAAATATCTTGAAGGAATCAGCAATCCCCACCTGAAAATAAATTTCTACAGACTCCTTTTAGTACTTTTACCAAATAATCAATTTACAAGTTGAGCCTGACAATCTACGTTTAAGAAAAATCAATATCCTCTATGTCAGCTGTTTGCATTCTTTGCACTTCTAATGGCTGTTAAATTTAGGCTGCGGTAGCTCAGTGGTAGAGCACATGCATCAAGAAATTACAAGCCAGGTATCACAGGTTCAATCCCACTGCAGGGCATCAGGAAAGGCATCTGGCTCTGCTCCATCTAGGTCTTTGTCCACCCCCACAATGTGGGGACTATTCATAGCATATAAAAATGAACCCTTTTATTTTGGTTGAATATAATGGTTTCTGCTGACTATGCCAAAAACGGGCCTACCATAGATATTTTCTTCCCATGGAATCTTAGTGCGATAAGTGGCTGGTCATCATTGCCCCATCCTAAAATAAAACAGACCACATTTCATTGGCTGCTGGGTTGATCAAATGGTACGCTAGTCTAACTTCAGTTGTTGGAGCACACAAATGAGTGAAGCTTCATTCATCTTATCTCTGTAACATCCATTGTCTGTCTTAACTGGATGAGAATCATCTTAAGTCACATTAAACTAATGTATTTGACCTGACAGAATCATGCATGAGGCATGAATTGAATAGTGCACATGGTGTTGGATATAAAATGTTGCCCTTCGGTGTGCAGAAATATTTTGTAAATTCTTTTTTAACATTGACTGCAAATATTCTTTGGGGCGCAGAGGAACTGCTAACATAGGGAATAACCACATGTATTATTTACATAGCCATAAAACAAGTGCATGTCTCACTCTCAGTGGGATCAAACACCATATAATTCAGATAAACTACATGAGCCTTCAGTTTTGAACCAAGTCTGTGTATATAAGCTATTTTATTTAAGCTTAATGTATGAATATAAATGGTTGTGTGTGTCAACCACAAAACATCTTGGACAGTACAACACTGTCCAAGATTGAAAGAAATCACTTGAATTACTGTATTATTTTGCTCCTTACTTGTTGAGCACTCTCCCCTCCATTGATAGTTTCCTTGATGAAGTTTTAGATACATACACACACATACAACTTAATGTTTTTGTCACTTTGATAAGTATGAATTATTTTTAAAAGCAAACTAATTTGTTGGAACAAGGGTTTCACTATTTTTGAATGGTAATAAAAGGCATTTAATTATGTGATTCCAATCATAGAACATTGAAATTGGATGTGTTTTGGCTGAATGATTAACTTGTTGAACACATACAAGATTATTATTTCCTGATTTGTCATCCTAACTCCTTGCCAAGGATATTCAGTGCCTTTATGCCCCGAAGTCCACTTATTTTCATTAGCAAAACAAAACTTGACGGTCTTTAGCTGTACTGAATTTATTTTGTTGTATATATTGTTGAAGAAATTGTATATGAAATGCATTGCTTCATTGTCAATGAGTGTTAACTCTCCCCATTGAGAAATAAACTTTGAAATGATTCTTCTTTGTCTGCTAGAATTGGGTCCGATGACTGCTGACCTGGAGATAACCTTACTTAGCAATGTATAGTAATCATTTTAATGTCACAAGGAGCAGTTCCAATTCTGAAAAAAAACACCGCTATCAATACTTATATGCCCTTGAGCAATTTCCAAAATCATCAATGTTATTCACCCTCACCATGTCTGTTATTTTCTTGGTAGAGAACGGTTATTTGGGAAAGGAGGTAAGAAGTAGTTATGTTTGGGATTTTTTCTTTCAGGCAAAAGTCCATTGATGTAGGTTGACTTAAAACAATTGACAAAGAAAAATTCCGGGCTCTTGAACTATTTACCTTCAAAAGAGGACAAAACTCCATAATTGGGAATGATTTTCCAGTGCAATAATATATTTACAAGGCCTTCAAAAATGAATATTTATTCATGTTGTCATGTATTAGGAAGGGTTCCTCTATTGACCTGTTAAATAATTATATGGTACTTTCTTATGTATTGTCTACATCTACTAGTATTTGTCTAGTTTGACTATATTTACTAATATCAAATTCAGTAAGCCTTTGTCCATTCCTCTCATTTTGATCTCATAGTTTGTAAGGTTTTTTTCCTCTCTGGATGAGCCATCAACAAAGCACAATCACTGGTGCCTGTTAAAATGAAAGTATCGATGTCCTGTCATACAGCTTTAGTGTGGAATACCATAATTTAGTTAACATAAGATACTGTCATCTAACCCAACTCCTATAATAAAACATAAAAGTGCAAAAGAAGACATCACGGCTAATTATCTTTGTAAATATGTCCCTTTACGCAACACGTGAATAACAGTAAGCCAAACCAGTGGTTAGGAGCTGAGCTGGCAGAGCAGTGCCACCCCTCTTCTGACCCAGTGCTCGGCAGGCACATTCGAGTTGAGGGTCATGGCGATGACATAGTTGGTGGAGTGCCCTGTAGTGGACAGGGTCCCACGTCGCTCACTGGTTTTGTAGACGGGTGCCAAGTAGCACATCCTTTGCGGGATGTCCTGTCGCTTGATGGGCTTCAGCCACATCTAGATAAATAAGGTAAAAATGGGCTGTTACAGAGGGAAAACGATGGGGATTTGTGGTCTGATACAGTGTGACATTAAATGTAAACCACAGAAGAATGATGAGTTAGTTGTTTTTTTTAACCAGGCAACTTTAGAGCCAAACATTAAATGCGATATGAAAATGCACTCTCACTTTGTCATGTAAATTTTAAAGTACAAATAAAAACTTTGGGGACAAACTTTTTACACAATAGCATAAACAAAGATGGATCCCCTCAGGCTATTAAAGGGCCTCCGTTATACAAAAGGGATAAACTAAAAAAAAATCACTCTTGAGTTGCAGCCAGAAAAATATTCATCTAGTCGTACAAAAGGCACCTCTGTGATTTGCATTTCAAAGCCTGCCACAGCAGCCTCTGTTGTTTTACTCCCACAAATAATGAACACATTTTTAATTAAGTTCTGCTCCTGTCAAATCTGATTCTGTCAGTAAGTTGCCTTAAATATTTGACTATTAAAAAAGTGAGGCCTTTGTGTTATTCATAACTTCAATGTATTGTTAATGACAAGGAAAAAAAAGATACCACGACTCAAAAAGCAAATGGTCCTAGTCTGTCTGGGAGTGTTCTGCCATATTGGCATTGGCGTATTTCCATTTCTTACTCAGCATAATAGTTGTGGTAATTAAGAAGGTCCCCTAGCAAATAAGAGGAGGAGAACGTGAGCAGGAAACAACATTTCTAAAGGCATGGTATAGAAAGTGCTGAAACTGCTACTGTGTTCTGGGTTCCAGGAGCAGTGAATGCTCTCCTTTATGGAACTGAAGCTAGTGTTGTTTGTTGCTCTCTCTTTCCTTGGAGGCCTGCAGTATAGTGTTCCCCGATACACAAAAAGTGATGCCTCATGAGTTTTACAAGTTGAATGAAGATTTCACAGGCTGATACAAGGAAGATATTCCTTCTCTTTTTTCTGCTTTGATACCTAAAGGAATTTCCCAGAAGAGCAAGAATTCCCATTCCAGCTAACTATTGATGCTTATATAAAGGAACTCTTATGCAATGAGGAAGCATAGTTTTTATCTTCCATTTCCCTCACTCCAGAAATTTCAGCAGTTGAGCTATGCTATTATAAACCGTGAGAGAAACGTAAACTTCCACATCTCTGTACAAGTCACAGATATACATACATTGTTTCTGTCCTGAGCATTCCCATATAATACACCTTTCTCTTCTAGATATGTTGTTGAAAACTGGTTTTATTTAGAAATGCTCAGGGGTAACCTGTAGTGATATCAGGCTGATGTCAGACATCACAGAACTTCTATGACACCAGAATCTGAGAACAAGCCACATCTAACAGTAGTGTCTTGATGCATGCTCAATAATCCAGGTATGGGAATCACAAAAAAAGAGGTGAATTTGTTCAACTGGATCAGAAGTTTATTAAGAAACGTTTCGTCACTCACCAGGTGACTTCTTCAGTCTGAGCTGAATGCAAACATCCCCCTCCTTATAAACAGTACCTTGCTGCCACACAACAATAGGCTGGTTTCACATGCAAGTTGGGTGATCAACTGCACATTCAGTAACAATGAGCACCATTACATAGGATTGGGGAATGTTCACGATCACGGCATTGTAAAACGCCGATATATGTACTCTCAGGCCACCCCCCCTATTCAAAGACGGTCGTTCCCTCTTCACATAAATGGCCTCGTTCACCCCCCTCTCAAACCAGCGTTCCTCTCTATCAAGGATGTGAACATCATCATCTTGAATGAGTGGCCACTCACCTGTAGGTGGGTGTAGACTAGAGTCCTTAAATGGACTCTGGTCTACTACGACACTGCAGAAGTCACCTGGTGAGTTTCCAAATGTTTCCAAATAAAATTCTGATCCAGTTGAACTGATTCACCTCTTTTTTGTGATCCAACAGTAATCATTACCCCTTTTTTCTAGATGAAGGATGTGAGGCCTAAAAGGTGATGATACA
>OMLC01090141.1:0-15234 GCA_900302585.1 Regalecus glesne
AGATAACACATACCTGCCATACTCTATCCATCTATATGGATAGAAAGATAGATGAGTTAAAAACATTAGAACTCAAGTTCTCAGCATGACCTGTAGGGTTGAGCATAATGTCTTCCAGCGTCGGTGAAGAAAGAGGGGAACAGTTGGCACATGTAGATGATATTGTTCTCGCAGAAAACCACCAGCAAGTAAATTAAACTGAAATCCTGGTACCTAGATCAATTGTCATGGATAAAATAAGTCTAAACCTTGAATCACAATAACACATTATCAATAACGATACAAATTGAACATTTCAGGCCTCATCAGCCTGGATGGCTAAACTGATGCCACGGTGGAGGTCTGCATTCCATCACAGACCCCTCATAAGTGACACTAGGTGTCTGCTAGAACTCCACTTGGTTCCAACACAGCTGTGGATTAAAGGGAGCGCAACTACGTGCACCCTGGTAGTCTTCCACAATGTCAAACGTTAGTCACCTGGGGAGCAGCGTTCCCCCTACACTCCCAAAGACTTCTCAGGGCGTTGAGGTGACTTTGCTTTCCTTTAGCCTTTGTCCAGTGGTCTGCCAGATGAACATCAGATAAGTTGTCTTTGGGTCCTGGAATACACTTGCAATGGCTGGCATGGAGCCAAGTGATCTTACCAGCAACCTTTACGGCAGACCGTGGTAAGGAGGACTTGGAAAGGTCATTAAAACCATCCCTGCTTCCAATGACATCTCCCATAGTCCTTATTGGGCACTCCATCTCCCGTGTGAAGGTTGTGCCGAATGTTGCGTGGGTTTGAGACTTCAGAAGCGCAAAGGTGAACTGCAGCATTAAAAACTTGCAGGCCCTGCAAAAATCTCTATTCCGTTTGTCAGCCTTCGACAAAAAAAAAGGATGTTTGCTATAGAGAAAATACAGACAGGCCTTTCAAAGTTGCCTTAACACACACACACACACACACGTAAGCAGTACACAAAAGATTTACTGTATCTCTAACGTCTTCCATATTCTTCATCAAGGCTGAACCTTCTCTCGGTGCCTCTTGTACTACCATCCCTGCTGCACTATTCAACACCTGCAACTTGTATCTACAGACCAAGGGAGAAGGCCCACACATAAAAGAACACTATAAAGGAGACCTATAGATCCCTGAAACGACCAAGGAACGACACCTGCATTCAACAAATGGCCATAAAGGACAGCCTCAAATATCCACTCTCTCAGAACTACTAAACTCCCTTGCATTCTGTACCTGACCATTCCTGGAAGGGGGTCATTAAACTTCTTCATCCATCACTTAAGGCTAGACTCTGACTCATTTTCAGGTTTCCACCACAAACTTGGTGTCAGAGGTGGGATGGCTTGGGTGACCGGTCCAGTCTCAGGTCTCGAGTCCCCCGTTTGTTCAAACCCCAGTGGGGAACGTGGAGCTGAAGATTTTGTCTTCAGGGTTGGCCAGTCCATCTCTTGACGCAGAGTCCAGAAGGTATCACCCAAGTGATCCAACTACTGATACCAATTTTTGGGTGGAAACCTGAAAATGTCCCAGAGTCTTGAGATAAGTGATGAACAAAGAAGTTAAATGAGCACCCCGCAGGGAGGGTCAGGTACAGAATGCAAGGCAGGCTAGTAGATCTGACAAATGGGGGATATGCAAGGCTGTCTTTAATGTCCATTTGTTGAATGCAGATATCTGTCCTTTGTTGTTTCAGGGATGCATGGATCTCCTTTGTGGTGTTTTTCCATTTGTGGGCCTGCTCCCTTGGTATGTAGATACAACTTGGGAGAGACAGGGAGAGAAGGACAGAAGGCACCAAAAGAAGGCTCAGAGGCGATAAGGAACATGGAAGACGTCAGGGATACAGTAAATCGTTTGTGTGCTGCTCACAAAGGGTGCGGCAGGTGTGTCTGTGCGTCACAAAGGCCACTCTGAAAGGCGCGTTTGCATTTTCTCCATTACACCTTCCCACCAAAACATTTCATTCTGCCATGGCCCTTGTCATGGCTTCTGTTGCATCAGGCCACATCACAGCCTCCGTTGCATCCTACGTTTGGGTTATGTTGGGTGGTCATGACTTTGTATATGGTCAGCAGTGCCTCTTGCAGGTGCTTCCCTGAATCTTCTTCACCCAATGAGATTAGATCTTGTGCTCCTGCTAGCATGGCATGTTGCAGTAGATGGAGCAGAGTCACGGTCAAGATCCACCCGTCGATTGTGTTGTGCGATTTGCGTACCTCAGAGAAAGAGAGAGGGATACAGTGTGTTAGTGTACAATGTATAATGCATTATTCATCTGTCCTCTTCATCTACTTTCTATCTTGAATAAGATTTTTTATATCACCTTTGGACATTGCTTTGTTCTTTCAGCGCGCTCCTTTCCCCAGCCCCTAATTATGCTCTCAATTAATCCAAAATCACTAAAGCTCCCTTTTTTGGGGAAGCCAAATTTTACCCAAATCGGTTCGAACACTCAGAAGATTTTTTTCCCATAATTTTTGAATGATAGGGGACAAAGGTTTAGAGTCCAGCTGGATAATTTGTTTCTTTTTTAGTTTCCTTACTCTAACTTTTCCCCATTTTTATGGCTTCGTCTTCACCATTTACTAAACCCAGCCACTAGCTCAATAATAATAATAATAATGATTCCCTTATCAGTCCCGCAAGGGGAAATTTGTTCTCTGCATTTTTGACCCAACCTATTGTATAGGAGCAGTGAGCTGCCAACATATGGCGCTCAGGGAGCAGTTAGGGGTTAAGTGTCTTGCTCGAGGACACCTCGACATGCTGTATGCAGGACCAGGAATCGAACCTACAACCTTCCGATTGCCAGGCAACCGCTCTACCCACTGAGCTATGCCGCCCCCAAACCTTGTCTAAATCTTTTTTGTACCAGGAACCTCTGGTCCAGTTTAATAAAAACCGGATTCACTGGCAGTTTCATAATTCAAAGAATGATGACAATTACCATTGTCATGCAGGCCACCAGTGCCAGTATTAATCCCCTAGGCATTTGGTTTTATGAATAAATGAACTATCCAAATTTTCCCCTGAAGAAAATCGATACAGAAGAAGTTGCACCAGCTCTCCAAACACCAAGACACATCTGCCAGCTTCCATCAAGAGGAACAAGTGCCACACAAAACGCTCCTGCAGTTATTTATTTTATTTAATGATCCACTGGTCCAAATGATTGTTCTTGCCCTCCTTTAACCGAAGCAAACAAAAAAACTAAGCAATGGATTCAACAGAAGCTTTCACTATACTATAGATAACTAGGGACAAAATGTCATGTAAACCTCCTGCATGGGTTAGGATTAAAACCTCTTCTAGTTACTTAGTACCATTGACTCCTGATCCAGTTTGTTAAAAACCGGATACGCCAGAATTTTCAGTACACTGAAAATAACCAAGATGACATCTCAGTCATCCTACTACCAGTAGAATTCACATTCCCCTAGGTAATGGTTATTACTCTGCAAGACCAACCACAGCAACATAAAATACCCTCTCTCACCGTGAGTGGGTTGTCTTAATTCAGGATCGCAGCGATGAGCAGACCCTGCCCAGGACAGCTGTTCACTTTGAAGGGAATCATCTTTCTCAAGTCAGCCTTCCGTCTCTCCAATGGAGTCCAAATCGCCCATCTGAGCTCATCCTTGTCGCCAAATTGTCACGGACATCTGTGGATTTTCTGGGGAGAAAAATAAGAACAGGAACCAAAAGGTTGCCTTGGTGTATTTATTAAAAAGTTGAAATTACAGAGCAATAGTTTCAGTGCTGAAAGGACAGTCTGCTCACACAATATATAGACAGGGTCTGACAAAGAGTGAACAGATACCTTAGTATTTATACACAGAGATGGATGATATCAGTGACCTTTGCAGTCAGGTGTCCAAGTATGCCGTCTTGTCTAAAAGCTAGGAGAAACGCACCATCAGTAGTGGAATTCTTCTTTAAGGACAAGATGATATTCCAGGGAAGGAACACGTGTGATGAAGTTAAGCTAGTGTGTCTTGTACGCCAGGACCGACACCACTGGCAATGGGCATCCTAGATCAAGGATAAAGTTGAGTTACTGGGTTAAAATGCATACAATGTGGTAATAGGGGTCTATATGATAAATGGCCATAATACCTACGTTGTTGTGTGCAGTATATTTTTGTCGCTTAAAATGACAAAATGGGATGTGGTACACTGGCACGATGCAGTACTGACAAAGATCAAGCTTTGGCCCACTTCAAATTGCATGATATGACACTATGGACAGAAACAAAAGCTAAGCATTTGTTATGACTTAGGGCTGGTGTTAGGGTAATATTCGAGTCAATTCGTTCCAAAACTACACCGCAAGCTAGGCGATATCTGCCATTATGATATGAGGCAAGAACCTATAAATATTTTGACAAAAAAAATGATGAATACTTAACACTTACATACTGTTGCGATCCTAATGTTTGTTTTGTGCAATACTTTTTCCGATATAAAGTTCCACAAATGTAAGATAACACACACCTGCCATGCAATATACATGCCTATTCTATTTTCTAATCAATTTCTCCTTTTCTTTACCTACAGCATATACAGCAGGTCTTTTTAGCTACTATGATGTCATGAGTTATTTCCATTAGAACTCAAGCTCCCAGCATTACCTGTAGAGTTGAGCATAAAGTCTGCCAGTGCCAATCACGGTGAAAATAATAATAATAATAATAATGATGATTCCCTTATCAGTCCCGCAAGGGGAAATTTGGATTTCTCTGCATTTTTGACCCAACCTATATTGTATAGGAGCAGTGAGCTGCCAACATATGGCGCTCGGGGAGCAGTTAAGGGTTAAGTGTCTTGCTCATGGACACCTCAACATACTGTATGCAGGACCGGGGATCGAACCCGCAACCTTCCGATCGCCAGGCAACCTCTCTACCCACTGAGCCATGCCGCCCCCGAAAAAAAAGAGAGGAACAGTTAATACATGTAGATAATGTTAAGTTCGCAGACAACCACCAGCAAATAATTCAAACTGTGAAATCCTGGTACCTAGATCTACCGTCATGGATAAATTAAATCCACCCTCATGCATGCACTTTACCCTGTCCATCTCACTGAATACCTGTCCTGTTAGGATACACTGCATATTAATAAAGGCTGAAAAAATATGTGCAGATTATATACACACCTGGAAAGCACAGGTTCACCGCAGACAATCTGTCGAGAACAGTGAACAAGAAGTAATAGCAGACAATGTAAAAAGCACAGAGATAAAGGCATACATTGACATGATCATGACATGGCTTCCAGTGTTTGTGGCAGATTATACTACATTAGGAAAGAGACAAATACATATGAAAATTAAAAACCGAAATAAGATTATACAAAAACAGATGGCCTAAAAGCAAAAGGAACTGTCCAAAGAGAATACAGGACTACTGGAATCACAGAGCAGAACTCAAGAGGTGGATGACAGTGTTGAAGGGGAGCGAGATTGTTATAGCAGCCTCATTACATAAAGAAATGGTACCAAAGAAAAATGAAGGCCACCTCGAAGTCAAATGCAAACAGGGCCAGAGATGTGATGTTCTGGCCGAGAACCAATCCCAGCCTACACCAGAAAACAGCGTCTCATGAACTATGCCTCACCACCAGATCTAAACAACAAGCAGAACCAATGATGCCCCAACCTGTGCCTAGCCAACCTTACTATAGTGTAGACGCCGACTTGTTCAACTGGAATGGAAAAAGCAATATAGTGGTCATCAGCTACCTCAAGAAACATGGCATTTCCAGTGAGCCGTTTGCACACAATGGCCTAAAGTTTGAGCCGCGAGTTCACTTCCTTTGCCAAGTAATGGCGATTCAAACACTCTACTTCAGGTCCAACTTACCAGAGATAAAATGGCTTTCTGGAAAGCTCTGCAAAGACAGTCAAAGGTCTGATGAAGAAGGCCAAGGACAGAGATGACTTTCAGAAAAGCTTGTTGATCTACCAGAGCGTGCCCCTGCAGAATGGCCCATCACCAGCCCAAATGCCTATGGAGCAATGCATTCTCTCCAACCTACCCATCAGTGAGGAGTTGTTGAAACCCAAGGGTGCACACAAGGTCAAGAAAGCAAAAGGATAGACAAAAAAGAAAAAAAACCACTGCACTACAGCTCAGCAAAACAACTACCTACCTTGAAGCCAACAGACATAGTACATCTAAGATATCTCAAAAGGCGCACAGAGACAGGAAAAACATGTGGAGGAGGATGTTGCCCCAGATTCCTAAAGGATCTAGACGGTGAGGATTGTCCCTGAGGGATCACTTCAATCACTACCAACTGATGGAAAAATCAACAGCTCAGATGGTTAATCAAGACATCAGAATAACCGGAACAATCCAACAGTGAGCAAGACTATATTTACAATGATCTAACCCCAGTTTTCAAGTCACCAACTGCTGGGAGACTTTCCATACCAAATACACATGTTTTGCAACCTCAGAGACAGTTTGTGAGTTACTGAAGGAAAAAGGACCGTTTATAGTTATAGACTTACCAAGTCGCTGAAAAGCAAAAAAGTACTGTTCATGGTAATATACCTACCATTACTTAACTGGAAAAAAGTGGAAGAAAGCTGTAGTGTGAAACCTGACCACAGTGAATATTTAGAGATCGTTAAAATTATTTCCCCTTAATGGATAAGAATAAAAGTGGGGGAATACAGAATGGTCACATAGTAATGAGATAATAGTTATGGCTTGAAGTTATTTGGAAATTCACAACTTTTTCCATTATAGATGGAAATATATGATGTTATGAGTTAATAACATTAGAACTACAGTTCCCAACATGCCTTGTCGAGTTGAGCATGCACGCTGACCAGTTATTCGTTGATTGAAGACTGTAGTTCAATGAACAACTGAAAGCGTCCAACTTTTTGCATGTTGTGGGAAAATATGCTCTGGATATATAGAATAGCTGTCAGCATGATGAGCATACTCCAATGTTGACATTACTAGCAACAGAATTTGAAGCTTACTTTGTGCAAAGTCAGAGAGTAACCTTTGAGAAAGACAAGATTTTCACCCATGACTAGAGATAAGGCATACCATTTGATCAATAATCATCAAAGCTTCAAACACTGAGCAGATCATGTGAGTTTGGAAATGTAAGGGACTCCTTAGTCAGAGAAATGATAGTCTTTGGAACCGTAGACCACGCACTCAGACACTGCTACGTGAGACTAGATGAACACTAGAAAAAGGTTTCCACCACAAACTTTGTGTCAGAAATCAGATGGCTTGGGTGAGCGGGTCCCGTCTCGGGTCTTGAGTCCCCCGTTTGTTCAAGCCCCAGTGGGCAACGTGGAGCTGAAGATTTTGTCTTCAGGGTTGGCCAGTCCACCTGTCGACGCCAAGTCCGGAAGCTCTCACCCAAGTGTTCCCACTACCGATACCAAGTTTGTGGTGGAAAACTGAAAATGAGTGAGTCTTGAGATAAGTGATAGACAAAGAAATTAAATGAGCTCCCTACAGGAAGGGTCAGGTACAGAATGCAAGGCAGTCTAGTAGATCTGACAAATAGAACATGGAAGATGTCAGGGATACAGTAAATCGTTTGTGTGCAGGTGTATCTGGATCACAAAGGCCACTCCGAAAGGAATGTCTGTATTTTCTCCATTACACCTTCCCACCAAAACGTTTCATTCTCCCATGGCCCTCGTCGTGGCTGAGATTACATCGGGCCCAATCACAGCCTCTGTTGCATCCTGTATTTGGGAAAACGTGTTAGCATGTGTAGAGCAGCAAAAACCACGGTGTACATGCCAAGGATCAACGCAGAGATGAAAAGCAGTGCCTGCAGTGAAAAAAAAAGACAAGTGGAAAATATTTGCCTAACAAAAGGACGCAAAAGAGAAAACTACAGAGTTTGAGCGTGCAAATGTAGAGGTAAAACCAAATCATGTCCAGCATATGGAAAGTCCTGCAACTACTGTAGAAAGAACAATCACTTCTCAAAATAACACAATGTGGCTTCAACGATCAAAGTGCACACAGTTCAAGAGCAGGAAGAATTCATTGTGGACAGTTTGCAGACAAACAGCGCTGACAAACTTGAGTGGATTGAGCCAATAGCGGTGAATGAGACGAGAAAACCATTCAATCTAGATATAGGAGCCCAGGTAAACCTGCTTTCAACAGGACTAACCTTCAAAAGGGTTGGTGACTTACCTTGCCAAGTTTATACCGCTGTTGTCCACGCAGTCATCACCCCTCAGAAGCCTTCTCAAATAAAATAATGAAGGGATCTGGTTCCATGAGAAGGAACAGTGCTTTCTACAACAGAGCAAGAGCCCATAATGAAGTTCTACGATACGGAGAAGAGTACCAGGATCTCCGCAGATGTATCGGAGTATGGCCTGGGACCGATGCTACTGCAACAACAAGAAAAGCAGTGATTACCCATCGCAGACGCATCCAGAGCCTTGACGAGCCCGTTGTCTAGGTAACCACAAACAAAAGAATAGCTTCTAGTAAGTATACACGAATATAAACGATTTCACCAATATATTTATGGCCAAGCTTTGGAAGTGGAAACAGACCATGAATCCCTGATGTCCATTTTGTCCAAGTCACTGAACAACTGACCTGTGAGGTTACAGCGCATGTTAATAAGGGTGCTAAAATATAATGTAGACACATTATACACTTGGGAAGCACATGTTCCCCACCAACACCCTGTCCAGAACAGTGTATAAGAAGGAAAGAGCAGACAATTTGATAAGCGCAGAGATGCAAGAGTACCTTGATAGGAACGTGAAATTGCTACCAGTATCTGCTGATGGAACTAAGTGAAACAGGAAAGAAACAAATGCAGACGGAACAATGAAAGAACTGAAAAAAAGAGACGATACAAAACGAATGGCCTAAAAGCAAAAGGAACTGTCCAAGATGAACACAGGACTACTGGAATCAAAGAGCAAATTTCACAGTAGTGGACTAAGCTGTTGAAAGGGAGCAAGTTTTTCATACCATCCTCACTGCAAAAAGAAATACTCCAAAAGATACATGAAAATCAGCTAAGAGAAGTTAAACGCTAACACAGGGCCAGAGAATCACGCCATACAGACTACAGCGTCTAGTGAAGTTTGCCTTACCTACAGACAAAACAACAAGCAGAGCCACTGATGCCCGAGCCTGCACCTAGAAGACCTTACTATAAAGTAAGAACTGACTTCTTCCACTGGAATGGAAAGGGTTACATAGTGGTCACAGACTATTTTTCCAACTACCTGCTAGTCGGAGAATTTCAATCCAAAATCAAGAAGGGCAGTCATTATCTACCTCAGTAATGTGTTCACAACACATGCCTTGAAAACCATTTACAGATAATTGCCCACAATTTTGAGCTGCAAGTTTGCTTCCGATGCCAAGGAGTGGGGATTTGAACCATCCAACTCACCCAAGATCCAACGGCTTGGCAGAAAGCTTTGTAAAGACAGTCAAAGGTCTGATAAAGAAGGCCAAGGACAGAGATTACCTTCAGAAAAGCTTATTAATCTACTAGAGCCCACCCCTGTAGAATGACCCATCACCAGTCCAAATGCTGAGTCCATACATTCATTCAAACCTACCCATCAGTGAGGACTTGTTGACAACCAATGGTGTGCAAAAGGTCAAGCACGTACGGAAGAGACAAAAAGAAAAAAAACAGCAATACAAAAGCTCAGCTAAGCCACTGCGTACCTTAGAGCCTGGAGAGCAAGTACCTCTCAGAGACATCCAAGTCATATGGAGACAGCAGGATCATGTGGAGGAGGAAAAACCACAACATTCCGACAGGATCCAGACATAGTGCAGATTGCCTTTGATGAGGAATTGCACTGATCATCACTCGCAGAACCATCCAACAATGACCAAAACCACACTGACAATGATCTAACACCAAGGTTCAAGTCAGCTGTTGCTGAGGGACTTTCCAGACCAAAGAGACATGTTCAGACACCTCAGAGGCTGTTCGAGAGCTACTTAATAAGAAAGTGGCCTATTATCAGTTGTATAACACAGGCATTTTGCAGATGCTCTTATCCAGAGCGACGTTCATCAAGTGCTTGGAGTCAAGGTGGAAAAGGTGCTGTAGCAACACTAGTGCCAAGTAAAGATCATAGTGCCAGAAGAAAACCACATACTGTCCCATTGATCAGAATGCCAACCCTGTAGGTTAAGCTGTTGAGTTGAAAACAAAATCAATGCTGGCAATGATGATCATGATTCCCTTATCAGTCCCGCAAGGGGAAATTTGGATTTCTCTGCATTTTTGACCCAACCTATTGTGTAGGAGCAGTGAGCTGCCAACATATGGTGCTCTGGGAGTAGTTAGGGGTTACGTGTCCTGCTCAAGGACACTCGGCGTACTATATGCAGGACCGGGGATCAATCCTGAAACCTTCCAATTGCCAGACAACCGCTCTACCCACTGAGCTATGCCGCCCCACCCCAAAGTACCCTAGGAACCCGGTTATTAGTTATACTTGCCCAGAGTATCTGTAAAGCAAAAATGACTGTTTATGGTGATATAACTACCATTACTTAACTTCATTTATCAAAAAAAGAAGGGAGAGAAAGAGAAAGCCATAAGGAGAATGTGAGATCTGACGACAGTCAATGTTTAGAGATTGTATTGATAATTTCCTCTTAAGTGATAAGAACTGATGTGGAGCAAAATACAGAATGTTGTTATAAGAAAAGGATAACAGTTATGGCTTTAAGTTATTTATAAATTCATACAAGTCTTGATTTCTTTCAAAGTAGTGAACTTAAGAAAAAGGGCACGACATTTATGGTACTTATTTTCAGACGGAAAAATTATGTTCCAAACCGCTTTAATTACAGTGATTAAACCATTAACTCAATAAACAGACAACATTTGAATTGGCACAGCTAAAATATGATATATCTTTATGAAATGAGTTAATTTACCTACTGTGATATTATGAGTTGATAACATTAGAACTCCCAGCATCACCTTTAGAATTGAGCATCTGCACTGACCACTTTGTCATTTGCTGTAGCTCGAGTTCCACGGATGTGTCTCCACACGGCACCTGCGAATTGATAGTAAACAATTAACATCATGCCCTTGTTCTATGTACATGTCAGAAGAAACACCTACTGCAATATCCCAGTGACAAAACGTTGACAGGTAACAAGCAAAGTAAAGCTACATCACACAGCTCAAAACGTTCTCGAGGAAGCGGTTTTAGGTGTGCACTGGTCGATACTCATGCGGAATGCAACACAATATGGACCCCAGCAGATATTGAAGCATGGCGCATGGGAGGGGATCATTTCAGATAAATAACATATTTATGAAGAAAAATTACAAAATACTAACCTCAAGAAGAGCAAGGCAACATTTATGCCATTTATTTTCATTAAATACTAACTATAATTGAAACGACTTTAATTTTTGTGAATTAAACAATTAACCACACGCAACATGATAAGAGGTCCCTTTCATTCAAACCCTTCAGTGGAAAGTAACAAATTTGTTGAACTCAATTATGACATTAAACACCCAACATTACTAGTACATTCCTATTGGCAAAGCTAAAAAAACTACATGTCTGTAAGAATCAAGTTGTATTTACAATTTCACTATGATTTTAGGAGTTAAAAACATTAGAACCAGTGTCCCCAGCATCACCTTTTGAATTGAGCATCTACACCGACGACTTCGTTATTGGTTGTAGATGGGAGTTCCACGGATGCGTCATCACACAGCACCTGTGGATACAAAGTAAACTATTAGAATTTCCCCTCGTCTGATGTATACGTCATAAAAAGCACTTACCGCAGTATCTTGTGCCAAAACACAGGCAGGTAACAAGCAAATTGAAGCTGCATCACACGACTTCAAAAGGTCTCGAGGAAGCGCTTTTAGCCACGCCCGGGTAAATACTCATATACACAATACGGTAATATGCAGACCTCACGAGACTTTTACAGCACGGGGGGATCATTTCAGAAAAATAACAAAATGGTGACTTCAAGAAAAACAGAAGTGTTATCATTTATCCAATTATCACAAAAAGAGGTGAATCGGCTCAACTGAATCAGAAGTATATTTAGAAACGTTTCGTCACTCACCAGGTGACTTCTTCGGTCTGAGCTGAATACAAGCGTTCTCTCCCTCCCCCCTTAAACAGTTGGGACGCGTATTTTCAAAACATTGCGTCTCAGTGGCTTTCAAACCCCTGAACACAGTGCGCCAAAAGTTGGTCCACCCCAAGGAACAGGTCCCCCGGCACAAACAGAATAATGTAGTGTATGCCGTTAAATGCCAGGAGGACTGCAGTGACTTGTACATCAGGGAGACCAAAGAGACGCTGGCTAAGAGGATGGCACCGCATAGGAGAGCCAACATCTCAGACCAGGACTCTGCGGTCTACACCAATCTACAGGCCACTCATTCAAGGATGATGATGTTTATATCCTTGATAGGGAGGAACCCTGGTTTGAAAGGGAGGCCATTTATGTAGAGGGAACGATCGTCTTTGAATAGGGGTGGTAGCCTGAGAGTACATCGGTCATCTTATTACAATAACATGATTGCAAATATTCCCCGATCCTTTGTGAATGGTGCTCATTGCCACTGAAGGTGCAGTTGATCACCAAACCCTCATAGGAACTCAGCCTATTGTGGTTTGGTATCAATGTACTGTTTATAAGGGGGTGCTTGCAGTCAGCTCAGACTGAAGATGTCTCCTGTTTGAGTGACAAAACATTTCTGAATAAACTTCTAATCCAGTTGAACTGATTCACCTTTGTGTGGCGATTTCCATACCTGGATTATCGAGCATACATCAAGACAGTGCAATATTTATGCTATTTATTTTCATGAAGACTAATTATAATCAGAACCAACCCTAACCCTAGCCACTTTAATCTTAATGAATTAAACTATATATTAAAGCCAAATATGATAAAATGCCGTTTTCTTTCAAAAATTTCGGTGATCAGCAATAAACCCATCGAAAGTTAATTAACATATTAAACCATTCGGACTGGCACAGCTAAAATACGACATGACTGCATAAATCAAGTAATATTTTCAATTTACCTACAGTGATGTTATGAGTTAATTAGATTAGAATTACTCCAGTTCCCAGTATGCCCTGTAGAGTTGAGTTTTCGCATTTATCAGTTAGTCCGGTTGTAGAACGTAAAGTTACATGGAGGGATCTTCACACAGCACTGGTGAATAAAGAGCAAACAATTAGTATTATACAACTTTTGATTCATACATCAGACAAAAAACAAATTACAACACGAACCAATTTAATATCAGTGAATTAAAAAAAGTTAACCTCACAAGCAAAATATGTTAACACTTTGCTGTCACAAATACCCTTCGGTGGTCAGTAATCAACCAATCGAAACTCAAGTAACAGATCATACACCCAACATTACAAACACATTCGAATTGCCACAGCTAAAATAAGACACGTCTGTATAAACACAAACTTTTTTTTACCTTGACACCTTGTTAATCTTTGTTTGTCGCAGTATGTATGTGGCAACCCGCTGATTGGCAATGAGCACATTCAAATTACTTAACGCAGCTTAAAACAATCAGTCTCAAATCACAAAAGAGGTGAATTTGTTCAGCTGGATCAGAGGTTCATTACAGAAACGTTTCGTCACTCACCAGGTGACTTCTTCAGTCTGAGCTGAAGGCAAACATCCCCTCCCCTTATAAACGGTACCTTAATGCCACCCAATAATAGGTTGGTTTCACATGCAAGTTGGGTGATTAACTGGACATTCAGTGACAATGGGCACCATTCACAGAGGATTGGGGAATGTTCGCGATCACGGCATTGTAAGACGCCGATAAGTGTACTCTCAGGCCACCGCCCCTATTCAACGAGGGTCGCTCCCTCTTGACGTAAATGGCCTCCTTCACCCCCCTCTCAAACCAGCGTTCCTCCCTGAGTGACGAAACGTTTCTGTAATGAACCTCTGATCCAGCTGAACAAATTCACCTCTTTTGTGATTTCCCTACCTGGATTATTGAGCACGCATCAAGACAATCGGTCTCAAAATGAAAGCAGTTTTAAGCGCCAAATGGTAAATACGCATGCGCAGAGCAAACATATGTGGACCTCGCGAGATGCTCGTGAGCACTGACATGTCTGGGATTATGTAAGAACATGAACGGAGTTTTTAAGAATTACTAATAGTGACCTAGGAAAAACGAGGCAACATTCAGGATTTTTTTTCTAAGAAAAAAAATTATGATCTAAAGTGATTCAAATATAACTATAGTGAATTGAACAATTAACCACACCCCAAATGTGACAAATTACTGTCTTTCAGAAACTTCTGTGGTCGGCAATCAAATCAGTCGATACTCAGTACACGTATTACACATCCAACATTACAAAGGCATTCAAATTGGCACAGCTAAAATACAAAATATCATGGATGAATTAGAATATTATTTTTATCTTCTGCAGTGTATATATACGACAAGATGCTGACTGCTAACTTGAACAGTGAGACTACATCACACAGCTTTAAAAGAGATGGAAGCGGTTCTCAGTGTCAATTAGTACATACGCATGCGCAAACCAGACACCCCACACACACACACACACACACACATACACATACCCACACACATACACACACACAGACACATACCCACACACAGACACACACACACACACAGACACACACACACACACACACACACACACACACACTCACACACATGTTGACGTATCCTTGAGCAAGACACAGAACCCCTAACTACTCCCAGGGCACCATGTGTTCGCAGCTCACTGCTCCTATACAATAGGATGTGTTAAAATGCAGAAAACTCCAAATTTCCTCTTGAGGGACTGATGAGGGAATTTATTTATTGAACACAAAATCAGCAGGGGATGAAATATTTATTTTCCCCACTGTATATGTTCATTGAATGGAGGACAATTGGATTCGACAGTTCATATCTCAGCAATAGAGAAACTTTATACTACCCCTCCGGTCTTATCTAGGCCCCCATCTATCTCTGTTGTACATTTTTTGGAGATAAGAGAAAAAAATAATTTGGATGTTTCCTTACATTTTTTATTTTATTATATTTTCACCAATAGTTCAGTACAAGTTGAGGGAGATAGATTAAAACAGGTCATTAAAATTTATCTTAATGAACTTCACAATTATCAATGGAAAACACACTCAACAATAATATAT
>OMLC01090143.1:0-10629 GCA_900302585.1 Regalecus glesne
TGCCCACTCTCTCCTATGGCCATGAAAGCTGGGTCATGACTGAAAGAACAAGATCACCGATACAAGCAGCTGAGATGAGGTTTCTTAGGAGGGTGTCTGGTGTCTCCCTTAGAGATAGGGTGAGAAGCTCAGACATAGGTGAGGGACTTGGAGTAGAGCCGCTGGTCCTTCAAATAGAAAGAAGCCAGTTGAGGTGGTTCAGGCATCTAGTAAGGATGCCACCTGATCGCCTCCCAAAAGAGGTTTTTCAGGCACGTCCAGCTGGAAGAAGGCCACGGGGTAGACCGAGGACCAGATGGAGGGATTATATCTCCACACTGGCCTGGGAACACTTAGAGATCCCCCAATCAGAGCTAGTGGATGTTGCAAGGGAAAGGAAAGCTTGGAGGTCCCGGCTGAAATCTGCTACCTCCGCGACCCGACACCGGATAAGCGGTTGACGATGGATGGATGGATGGATGGTGACAGACTCTTTTCAGTTCTGCCACATGCTACCACTTAAATTATTCAGATGGTTCAAAGTATTGCAGTCAGAATCCTGACTTAAACTAGAGAATTTGACCATGTTAAACCAATTCTTATCTCCCTTCATTGGCTTCCTTCTACGCATTTGAACCAACTTCAAGGTCCCGCTGCTAATTTATAAAATCCTAAATGGGCTTGCCCATTCAAACCTTTCTAATCTCATTAAACCATACATTTCATCTTGTGCTTTCAGCTCTTAAAATGCATGACTCCTCTCTGTGTCCAAAATTTTAAAAGGTCAGCTGGTGGGAGGGCCTTTTTTTCCAGGCCTAATTCTTGTGGGATAACCTGCTCACTGACATCAGACTATCAGATTCGGTTGAGTTTGTGAAACCAAAACTTAAGACTCATTATTTTGCTTTAACCTCCAAATAGTTTATGTTGTGCGATTCAGAACCTCTATTGCATGGTGGGAGGGTTTCCGTCTCGATAAGTTTACCAAGTACTGTTTCCGCTGACAAGATCATACATATTGGAGTGTATGGTATAGACTGATCCGAAGTGTTCTGTCATGTCTTTTCTCTTGGTGAAAGATAGCTTTTTACTCTTTTTTTGTGTATGTGACCAGGGAGGAGACCAGCAGTGTAATTGGTGCCACTCTAGTGGGTCCAGACTACGATACCTGGTTTGTTTTACCTTACTACTACTGCTACTGCAGCCTCTTCAAATTTCATCATTCATCAATTCATTTTTACACATTCTTCATATGATGAGAATTATGTGATGTGATATTATGTGAGATGTGCGAGGTTCCCTTCAGCTTCAAGAGCTCCACTATCATCTTAGGCCACAAGAAAGGTAAATTGTGAAACACAGGAGTAAATAACTATAAGCCCATTGCCCTAACATCTGTGCTCATGTGATCCTTCGGGAGATTAGTGTTGGCCCACCCGAAAGAAATCACAGGCCCCCTGCTTAACACCCTGCAGTTTGCCTATTGAGCAAATAGGTCAGTGAGTGAAGCAGTTGATATGGGATTGCATTACATCTTCAAACACCTAAACTGTCCAGGGACACATGCAAGGGTCCTGTTTATGGACTTCATCTCAGCTATCAACACCAATCTCTCAGATATCCTCCACTCCAAACTCACCTAGCTAACTGTACTCCCCCTCTTCTGCCAGTGGATTCAAAGTTAACTGACAGATAGGAGGGTGCAGGTGAGGCTGGGTAAAATAACATCCGGGACCCAGACAATTATCACTGACACTCAGGGATGCGTGGTCTTTTCTCCTTCAATACAGTGAACATTCAGGGAATGGACATTTAGATGTTGACATCTTACAAGTACGTGGGTGTTCACCTGAACACTAACCTGGACTGGATTGACCACTCAAAAAGCACCCTATAAGAAGGGCCAGAGCAGACCATATCTACAGAGGAGACTGAGGTCTTTTGGAGTGCAGGGGGCATTCCTCAAGACATTTTATGACACAGTGGTTGCACCAGCCATCTTAATAATAATAATAATAATTCCCTTATCAGTCCCGCAAGGGGAAATTTGCATTTCTCTGCATTTTTGACTCAACTTATTGTATATGAGCAGTGAGCTGCCAACATATGGCGGTCGGGGAGCAATTAGGGGTTAAGTGTCTTTCTCAAGGACACCTTGACATGCTTTATGCAGGACCGGGAATCGATCCTGCAACCTTCCGATTGCCAGATGAACGCTCTACCCACTGAGCTATGTCGCCCCAATCTTTTATGGAGTGGTCTGCTGGGGCAGCAACATCTTAGGTACGGATAGGAAGAGACTCAATAAAATGATCAAGAGAGCTAACTCTGTCCTGGGATGCCATCTCAACACTGTGGAGGTAATGAGAGAAAGGAGGATGACGGCTAAGCTGTCATCTATAATAGACAATAGATTCCACCCCATGCAGGCCTCCTCTACTGTACTGGACAGCTCCTTCAGCGCCAGGTTGCTGCGACCAAAGTGTTTGAAGGAGCATTATCACACGTCTTCCCTTCCCGTGGCTGTCCGACTCTATAACCAGCACTGCTCCCCCAATAGACCACATACACATCAAGACTAACAACTGGATTTTAAAACATTCAGAATTTCAATATTTCGTTTCAATGTGCAATAAGATATCTGTAACCTGAACTGCCAATGCCCATCCTCCTACTGCCCTGTTTCCTACTTGGTGCAATAACGCTTCAAATTTCCCCTTGTAGGACAAATAAAGGAATATCTTATCTCATATCATGTGTTCTATAACAACATTTTTAATGAGGTGTATTATCATTCCACTGTGCAATATAAATATTCCTCTTGTGCAACTGTGTAAATTTAACTGCTGAGTTTTTTTTTTCTGTTTATACTGCTCATATTTTGTAATATTTCCCCTGGTGTATATTGCTCCTATTTTTTATGCCTCTTTAGATTTTACGACTCTTGGATTTTGCTTTCCACTTTGCTGCTGTAACACTGCAAATTCGCCCCGTGGGAATAATAAAACTATATCTTATCTTAACTTTTCTAAACTTATCTTAACACAAATGACTGGATCTCAAAAGACTGTCTGTTAAACCCCTAAAGTTTGCAGCTGAAAACCATCATTTGCTATATCCCAGATGGCGACAAGTTTGAATATAGATGGAAGGTTAAAGAGCTGCCCCTCTGGCGCAGCCATAACAATCCAGAGCTAAAAATACTCAAAACCGTGGAGATGACAGTTGACTTCAGGGGGACCCCCCCCCACACACACACACACCATACTCAACAGCATGGTCTCTGTGGGTGAAAACCTACAGATTTCTGGGTTCCACAATTTCCCAGGACCCAAGGTGAACATCCAACATAAATACAATCATCAAAAAGGTGCAGCAGAGGATGTACTTCCTCCATCAGCTCAGGAAATTCAAACTGCTGATTCAGTTCTACAGTGCAATAATACAATCTTTCCTCTGCATATCCATCACTGGTTGGTTTGGATTGGCCAACAAAGAGGAGAGACTTCAACAAACAGTTCAGTCTGCAGCAAAAAAATAATTGGGGTACACTTCATTGTGGACCTATATATTTCCAGAGTCAGGAAATGGGCAACCAACATCACTGTAGGCCCATCACACCCTGCTCACAACCTGTTCCAACTCCTCCTCTCTGTTAGGTCCTACAGAGCACTGTACAACCCTACCCGCCAAAAGAAAAAAAATCCCTATAAAAATAATTTCTTTCAGAAGGCCGTTGCTCAAATGAAAGCTTTAACATTGTCAGATAAATCCAACCATTTTGTATATACTGTACTGTACATTATACATATATTAGTATGCTCTGCCATGTCTATCTACCTCAGGCATGTATGCAAGTAATGTGTTTATATTGATTTCAACATCTCATATATTCTCTGCACCATCACACTTTATAACCTCTTATTTTACATATGTATCGTCAGCCTTGTGTATGTATGTATGTGTATATATAAAGAATGTTGTGTTGTTATTCTATTAGAAGTATTTGTGAGAGACACAAAACAAGTCAAATTCCATCTGTGTGCAAACCTACATGTCCATTAAACTGATTCTGACTGATAGGATGAAAACCAAATAGGAGAATAAAGAGTGACAAAGACGAAAATCATTACATTCAAATATATCTTTTATATTCCTTTAAAAAAGAATTTCTCAGCAACTTTACCCACCTTGCCCTTTTCTGTGAGAATCTGTTTGTAGTGTAGCCAACCCTCTCTCAGTACATCACTGAAAATAATGCTGCCTAGCTCAGAAGTGGAGTGCCGCTTAGAGAGCCTCTCCTCCGCCATCCCAAGGTTGTCCAGAGACTGTAACACACAAATGGACCAAAAACTATTTTTTTCTTTTCTGAAATTCAAATGCTCAGATTTCGTGGTCTGTAGTCCTTGAGATTGTGTAATATCATTATTTCAGATTGCTTGTCAAAGAAAGATAACTCACTCCATCTGTGAGGAAACTCTTGACTCTCTTTGGTAGTCTTCTGTAGAGATTATAAAAACAGATGAGGGAAAATTTCAAAATTTCTGCCTGCAGATGGTTTCTTACAATGTAATAGCATAGTCAAATGGACTGCTAATATGATTTGAACAACATTTGGCTTTTTCAGTTCTGATGTCAGTTAGAAGAATACTGGCATTTATTTCCACAGAGAAGCCACTTCTCTTAAGGAGTGAGGATGTAAGCAAGGACACTTTCCATATAGTGCCTTACTCTTGGCACTGTCCAACTATGTTCCCACTCCTCCTGGTGTGCATGGAGGGTGTAGCTTTGATACCACCTGTCTTCTACCTGTGGTACCTGGGGAGGGGGCAGCATAGCTCAGTGGGTAGAGCGCTCATCTGGCAATCGGAAGGTTACAGGATCGATCCCCGGTCCTGCGTGTCGAGGTGTCCTTGAGCAAGACACTTAACCCCTAACTGCTCCCCGAGTGCCATTTATTGGCATCTCACTGCTCCTATACCATAGGATGAGTTAAAATGCAGAGAAATCCAAATTTCCCCTTGCGGGACTGATGAGGTTCCGTTATTTTTTGTTTTTTTAGGTTTACAAAACCTGTTGACAAGCACATCACCTCAAGAAGTAGCAACATGTATTCATGCCACCAAAAGTAAGGCACCTTCTACATGTGTCCTCACTTACATCCTCACTCATTAAGGGAAGAATCCTGGTCTTCTTTACATGATGTCAGAGCTGGAGAAGCCAACCAGATATGTAGCAAAATGTTTTCACACAGTCTAGTTAGGTGTATTATTTCTTTGTACGAAATCTTTGCACCCAGATGACTGAGATGGATTTGTACATACATACTTAGATTAAGGACAGTATTTTATTCCTCATACCAGCCATAGTCACCCCCTTGTACTCACGAAAATACATGGCCCTCCTCCCTGAAGGTGTTGAGTCCTTCATCACATGACTTTGAACGTTCCGTGGTGATAGCTAGAAGATAGGAGGAACGTCGACTGGATTTAATACTGCCTGCTCAGTGAGAGGATATATGAGCAGGTGCAGTGAGAAAGGGATAGAAAGAGGGGGAGAGGAATAAAGAAAAGAAGAGGAGGAGAAAATGTTGATGTAATGCCAATCACCAGAATGGATAGTGTTGGACTAACAGAGGGTCTGATTAGGGGGGAGTCTGGGTGGTTGATGGGGTGAGCAGGTGAGGTGGTAAGGATGGGAAGTGAAAAGATAGGCTAATAGCATGGATGTTAAAATAGAATATCACCCTGGTTACTTCACTACTAACATATAAACACTCTTATAAGGGACAGAGAGCTATGGATTTTGAGTCCATATGGCTAAAAATAAATCAAGCAAGCAGGAGATTGACTAGTTAAGGACAGACTTGACTGAATTGAAACTTTAAGTTGTTTTTTTTACCATCATGCACTGATAAAAGTGATGAAAAACAGGATAATAATACTGATCCCTAATAAATTCCCTCGGTGTAAATTTGGGTATATGAATTTCTTTTTGCATCAAAACATGCCATTTTTAAAAAAAATCAACATGCTAAACAGCATTAAGGCTCTTTACCCTTTAGCGAAAAAAACTAATTGACAGTTACCTCATGATTAGTGATTGAGGAGTTAACAATACTGCATATGCACCCCACATCACTCAACAACAAATGAGGGGCATCTATATCGCAGGTAAACATAATAGATTAGATGCTTTCCTGATGAAGCAGATGAAGCAAACAGAAGAGTGGGGGTCACCTAGCCCTGAGAGGGAAAGTCACTTACTGCAGTCATGTGAGAACAGTCTAGTTAGGGGAAAGGTGAAGGTGGGGGATGGAGGGCTGGTGACCACTGCTGGTGCTGAACTCATGCTGCTGGACACCACAGAGGATGCAGGCACATGGCGGGCACGCAAATCAGTACCAGGGCTGGTTGGTTCATCTGTAATAAGGGAAGAAGTTTGGTAAAGGGGAAACATAATAAAGGATTTAGAGGACAGGAGAGGAGAGATTGTTAAAAGCGTAGAATGGAATCAGATAGGAGGCACATAGATTTTAAAAAAGAAGGTTTGAGCAAAAAAAGGTCATCAATGAAGTGTAGTGGAAAGGAGATGACCCATAATACTTTTAAAACTGCCTTTGTTTGAGCAGAAAATGTATCTCTTAATACATCATTCACATTCAGAATTTCTTTCATTTAAAGCACAAATTACTAATCTCATCCAGTGTAATACAAAACAATGTAGATATCTTAAACACAGATATCTGCAGTCATGTACAAAACATACACAGGAAGGGGTGTGGCGTAGCTCAGGAGGTAGGGTAGTCGTCTACTAATCAGAAGATTTGTGGTTTGATCCCAGATCATGCAGAGAGCGTGATAAAGTGTCTTTACGCAAGACACAAACTTCTTAACTGTTCAAGCCCTGCAAAACAATGGCAACCTATCCTGGGCATTTCTCCGCCTTTTGTCCGATGAGCGCCAGGATAGGCTCTAGCACGATTCCATGACCTGACTTCGTAAAAGCTGATGACAATGGATGGATGAACAGAGGATGGAATTAAAAAAACTGTGTAAGGTTCTTGCAAAATGAAATATATAAAAAATTATAACTGAAAAACTAGGAAAATATAAGCTAATATTCTCTGGATAATCCAGCAAATGCACTTTTGCCACCATATGAAGCACAATGAAAATTATGTAAGAAAACAATGAAGTTACTGTAAAGATAAAAAAACATGCAAGAGTTAGGAATTCATGCATTAATATCAAAAATACAAGTGTGCATTTTCATCAATTTAAACAACTCAGAGCCATGCTAGCTCAGTGGTAGAGCGCGCACTTTGGGAAATGACAAGCCAGAGGCTCCAGGCTCGAACCTACTGTGGGACATCATGGGGACTAATCGTAACATGTAAGCCAGACCTCTCATTAACTTAAGCAATTACATCAAGACACTGAATCCCTAACAACTCCCACCCACAGCACAGTGCTGTGGTTGTAGACTCTGCTTCCATAAACCAGGATGGGCTAAATGCAGAGAACAAATCCCACCTGTCTGGTTTGTGTGACTATACAATGTTTAGATTTTCACATAAAAAATGTATCCATAAGAATTGTAAATATGCTAATTTAAGTATTGCTTTCCCAAAAATAATTATACTACCATTTATATTAATTCATTGAAAAAAAAAAATAAAAAAAAATGATTCCCTTATCAGTCCCGCAAGGGGAAATTTGTTCTCTGCATTTTTGACCCAACCTATTGTATAGGAGCAGTGAGCTGCCAACATATGGCGCTCGGGGAGCATTTAGGGGTTAAGTGTCATGCTCAAGGACACCTCGACATGCTGTATGCAGGACCGGGGATCGAACCTGCAATCTTCCGATTGCCAGGCGACCGCTCTACCCACTGAGCTATCCCGCCCCCGGGATGAGGACAGTGCATATTAATTAACAATTAAAGTCAAATATAAATATCCAAGGTTTAGCCAGCAGACTATCTTAATCTGTTGTCCCTTGGCAAAATCAAACCAGAACATATTACCTAAAAATCATTTTATACAATAACCAGACACTATCAGCACATACTACCTAAAATCACTCTACAAAATAACATATACTAATTAACATACACTAGCAGCCATACTATAAAAAAATCATTCAATATAAGGACAAACCCTAAACATAGCTTCAAGCTGATGCTATTATTTTCTGATTGTTGTTTTTGTTATTGATAAGGTTAGGGATGCCTGCAGTCAGCTTAGACTGAAGTTGTCACCTGTATGAGTGATGAAATGTTTCTCAATCAAACGTGTCCAGATGAACCGATTCAACCAATTTTGTGTTATGTATCAATTCAGTTTCAAGAAATTTTACAGCACTAAAATATCTGTTAATGTTGTGGTCTGAATTTAAGTGCATCAATGTATGCAATATGGGAATGTATGTCAAAACAGCCAGTAAGATTTCTTAATTGGAATCGATCTAAATTTAATGGCCTGCTAAGACATACATTCACTCATGGAACTCGAGGTTATATTTGAATTCATCCCACAACATAAAAAAAAATCTTGTAATTTGAAAATAAATACTTTGATTAGTATATCTATATGGATTCCATTTATATTATTTTTCCAACTTATATGAGGGATATTAAACTATAGCTTACACACAGACATACATTACATGGCCGAAAGTATGTAGACAATCAAAATATTTCACCCATGTGTGCTGGATGAACTCTCATTCCAAAATTATAGGGATTAATACGGTCCCCATTTGCAGCTATAAGAGCCTTTACTCTTTTGGTAAAGTTTTCCACTAGGTGTTGGAACATGGCTGTAGGGATTTATTCCCAATTCAGCCAAGAGCAAAAACGAGTTCAGGCACTGATGTTGGGCGAGAAGGCCTGTCTTGCAGTCAGCATTCCATTTCATCCCAAAAGTGCTGAAGGGGTTGAGGTCAGGGTTCTTTGCAGGCCTGTCAAATTCTTCCACGGTAAACTTAGTAAGCAATATATTTATGGACTTCACTTTGTGCAAGGGGGCATTGTCATGTTAAAATAAAAGAGGGGCTTCCCAAAACTGTTGACACAAAATTGGAAGCACACAATCTCTAAAATATCATTATGATGTTGGATTACAATTCCCCTTGACTGGAGGGGTTAGCCACAGAATAATATTCCTCCTCCCCCAAATTTTACAGTTGGCCCTATGCATCCAGGCAGGTAGTGTTCTGCCAGCATCCAGCAAACCTAGATTTGTCCATCAGACAACTAGATAGTGAAGTGTGATTCATCACTCCAGATAACGTGTTTCCACTCTTTGAGAGTTCAATGGCAGTGTGCTCCAGCCGATGCTTGGCATTATGTATGGGGATCTTAGGCATGAAGCTCCTGACAAATAGTTCTTACATTGGCGTTGCTTCCAGAGGTAGTTTGGAACTCAGTAGTGAGTGTTGCAACAGAGGACAGGCAATTTTTAGCACTCGTGATACTGTTCTGTGTTTTTGTTTGTCCTACCGTTTTGCTACAGATCTGATACTGCTTTGAGACATTATCACTTTACAAAACCAAACTTAAAGTTGACCATGACAGAAATATGATGAACTGAATTATTTTAAAGGTGGCCTCCTAAACAGTACCACAATTAGTTCAATGGGCTCTTCAGTGGGACTGATTTTTCTGCCAATAGTTGTCTATTGAAAATACCTGGCTGCACCTGTTGGCAATGGATGTAGCCAAAAGGATAAATTGGAACGAGTGTCTACTTACTTTAGGTCATATAGTGTATATAAAAACACTTCAAGCAACAAGAGATTTGGAGAGTTTTCAAAAATTTGCATAGACATAGAAATAGCAAGCTGCTGTGAAGCCCAGCCAGTTTGCTCACTTAAACAACAGATGGCAGTACCGTGTCACTTTAAAAAAAATCCTTGTTAAACTAGAGGGAACCTATCTAATTTAATTTAACTTAATCTAACTTCCCTTAACATAACTTCTGATCCAGTTGAACTGATTCACCTCTTTTTGTGACTAATCCAACTTAGTTTTGTAGTCAGCCCTGAGTGACCACTATCCTTTTTGAAATTTCACTCTACAATTTCTTGATTTCCTGAGCGTTTTCATAAATAATTAGAAATGTTTTAACTCTTTTCAAACAGTCCTAAAAGTCCATATGTCTAAGTCTATGAACTATATGGATGTAAAATGAGTTGTGGAAAAAAAATGCTTGCACAATGATAAACGAAAGGAATTTCCGCATAAAGGTTTAAGGATGCAAAAGTCTCCACGAGCATTAAATACTTGAGATTATTTTTGCCTCTTTAAACTTCAGCGTGGACATTCCTTTTTTCTGTTATCGGTGCATGAAAATTTTGCTATTCAAGTTTTTAATTCATTTTAATCATTCACATATTTAATTCTTCCTTTTCTACTGCTGTTACGCTTACCTCTTTTGCTCATACATTATTTCCCAAAATCCCTAACCATCTGTCATATCCCCTTTATATTCCTTACGCACGCACGCACGCACGCACGCACGCACGCACGCACGCACGCACGCACGCGGCCTGATTCCCCATGGTGGATGCAAAGCTGCTGCCTCTGGCTTGTTAGTTCCCAAAGTGAGCACATTAACCACTGAGCTACCACAGCCCCCATTTTTAT
>OMLC01090145.1:0-10461 GCA_900302585.1 Regalecus glesne
CCATGGGGGGGGCATCTTGATGACGGTCAGTGTCCAACAAAACACCACTGCTCTGTCCCTGCGGCCTCCTGCTCCCCTGCCAGGCAGTTTCCTTGTCAAATTTACAACCTTTGACAATCGTGTTACCTGGCTCCAGATAAGTGGCCAATGATGGATGGATGGTCTGCACAAAAAAACAGCATCGATCATTGCAGAAAGAGGTGAATCAGTTCAACTGGATCAGAAGTTTATTCAGAAACATTTTGTCACTCAAACAGGTGACATCTTCAGTCTGAGCTGACTGGAGCACCCCCCCTTATAAACAATACATCCATACCACACAACAATAGGCTGGGTTCATATGCATGTTGGGTCATCAACTGCACATTCATTGGCAATGAGCACCATTCACAAAGGATTGGGGAATATTGTTAATCACAGTATTGTAAGATGACAGATGTACTCTCAGGCCACCACCTGAGATGGTCGTTCCCTCTTTACATAAAAGCCCTCTTTAACCCCCCTTTCAAACCAGTGTTCCTCCCTACCAAGGATGTGAGCATCATCATCTTGAATGAGTGGCCACTAGCCTGTAGATGAGTGTAGACCGCAGAGTCCTGGCCTGACGTGCTGGCTCTCCAATTTCGTGCTATCCTCTTGGCCAGCTCAGCCAATTTCTGATCCAGTTGAACCAATTCATCTCTCTCTATGATTCCCTTACCTGGATTATTGAGCCTGCATCAAGACAGCATCGATCAATGTTTCACCATCTGTCATCTCTTCTGATCCAGTTGAACCGATTCACCTATGTTGGGAACCAACCAACTTCATCCTCTACCCGCTTGTTCTCTCTGTCCCACCAGGATTTCCTGCGCGCAGTAAGTCTTTTCCTCCACCCAAAGCCCCACTACTGTCCTCCTCTGTGCCCCTGGGAGCACAACTCCTGAAAATTGTCCCACACTAACAAGACAACGAATGACAGCATGAGTGAAGGGGTCACAGAAAGGCATGGGTGCAGAAAGAGTGGGATGGGGAAGAACATCTTTGCTGTTCCAGCCATTCTACTATTTGGATGACGCAGCAAAGGTGAGCTGAGACTGCCAATCTTGTGAATGATTGTTTTACTTATTTTTCCATTGAACATATGAAAGAAATAATCAGCCAACTCGTGTAAAATAATGGGACTCCAGGGTTGGTTTTCCTTTTGTCCTTCCCAAGTTTTTGAGTCATTAGCTGCCACTGCTATGTGTTAGTGATTTATTTAATCGATAGTGGTATTAGTAGTTGTATATGGTGTTAATTTACAAGTGTTCTAGTAGTTTATGAGCTTGTGACATTTTGTTTCCACTGAATTGTTAATACGGTAATGCTATTTGGTTGGATTGCATCAAACCCCATGTGGAGCTACATTGTTTGAAGAAATTGTAGACGTTTGTATTTTGAACAGATTTCTGAGTTTTCTTTTGTGCACTTATCTATTTGTTTGCTTGTAATTATCTACAGCAACTCAAATCACAGCTTGGGTGTTATGCAAGACAAGGGAATTTAAGCTGATGTTCCGTGGCATCTTGTAATAGGATGACATAAATCTGAAAGAGAATGGGCAAATCTCTTATTACCTCCATCTCTGACCCCGAGCGCCCCCGACACCACATGGCAGCTGCCAATCTCGGCACACAGAAAAAAGTCCCCTTGACATGTGTTTTAACATTTTGTAAGTGGTCTTACTAAGTGTCTTGTTACATGCTCAATAATCCAGGTAAGGGAATTATACCAAAAGGTAAATGGGTTCAACTGGATTAGAAGTTTCTTCAGAAAAAGTTTCATCACTCAAACAAGTGACGTCTTCAGTCTAACTGAAGATGTCACTTGTTGGATCGGATTCACTTTTTTGTGGCCCTACTAAGTGTTATTGTATATGCACTGGTTAAGGTAAGGGTTTGGGTCACAGTTACTATAAAGTTGCACTAGGATGGGATGTTTCAGCATTTAGAATAAAGTGTTCAGACCGCTGATGCAATTGAAAAGAGGGCAATGCCCAAATTAATGACAGGGTCATCATTTTAATACACTAGGCTACACATAGTTGCTATTCAGCCCCGTGCACAGGGATCAGGACCCATGGTAATGAGATTTCCCTTGCACTTGGTGATTAAACTGATCAGTCGACCAGAAGCAAAACAGATCAGTCCAGCAGGATGTGTAGGCAGATGGTTCCATTCCTTAGATCAACTCCCTCATCCTCTTTCTATTCTCAGCCATTCTCTCCGATTGCCATTTCCTCCGGGGTCAGATCAAATATTTTTTGAGAGTATCTCCGAGTTGTTTTGGCTTTACATGCTCTGAGCAGCAATTACCAAGGTGGTGAGAAAGAAATGGTAACTGATTTGAAAACTCATTAAAATTCAACACATCACTCTAAGCTGTATCATTTGTGTCCATTTCAGACTGTGTTATTAATCAGCCTCATTTTTTTCTGATAAGAAGGAAAATCTATTAGTTACAAGACAAGGTAATTTGGTAACAATACCACTTGATTGGTTCTTAAAGGCTACTAACCTCAAACTAATCTCCAGAACATCTTATGATTCTGCACACGCCGCATTGAGGCTTTCATTCGGTGTCATTGTGCCTAGTGCTGCCTGCCGGGGCTGAGTGAAAATGCCGGTGATATGACATGGGCTGATGGGGCGCCAGACCCCAACATTCCAATAATGATGGGACAGAGGTATGACAGCCAGTCAAAGGAGAGCGTCAGCCTATTTGTCTTCCTGTCTCCGCATGAAGATGGATGACCCTTCGCCCCCACTCCTTCTGTGGAAGTATTCACAGCTCCGAGATGTCACGAGAAACCTATCATCATCCCTTACTCTCATGCCATTCACCCTTCTAGACTTCAACACTTATTTAGCCTGAATAAGCTGAGCTTTTGAAGTGTCACGGATTTAGCCGGTTTGCAAGCTTTCCGGGCAGCAGTGCAAAAATAAGATGCTTCATTTTATTATAATGGTCTATGTTGGCCATCGTGTGTGTTCATATTTGCACATTCACAAGCACATCCGCACTCACATAGAGACACAGAAGCACACACACACGCATACACACACGCATTCTCTGGGGAGTATAGGTTAGTGACATAAGGGACCCAGAGGAACAGGGCAGAGGAGAGGGGAAGAAGATTGAAGGAAATAATTATCTCACCCCATCTGAAACCCTTCTATCCCTTGGGAAATGTACCTGTATCCACCCTCCAATGGCAGGACCTTTTCAAAGACCATACTACCGATTGCTATATATAGCCCCTGTGAAGCAACTAAACAAGATACACCCCCATTCGACCAAAATGGTTCATTCTCACTGAGACTCTTGCCAATCACCCTCCAGCACCTGCAGCCATCGTATCAACAAGTCTAATTCTCCAAGCTGGTCTTGTCATGTGTGTCAATGTGTCATAAAGCACATTTTTCAAAAGCATGCTTTGATGGGAAATTTTCATCTGACTACTGCCATGGTTACCATGGTAACAGCACATGGACGAGCTATGGTAAGTTCCAAGAAGGTGAGATGTGAGCTTGTTGATGCAAATGTTTTTTTTAAGCAGAAAGTATATGCAGCTAAATGGGCTTTCTGAATAAAAAAACTCTCTGCAGCGCCGACCCAACACAGTGACATAGTGCGTCACATTTCATCCGGGTGAAATTCCTTCTATTTAAGAACAGATGTAACCTTCAGTTTTGAATAATTTCTCAAGTTAAAAGGAGTTTTATTTCCTGTGATTTACAATGGCATATTAATATTGCTGAATATAATTCACCCAGCTTTGAACTTCAAACAAAAGCATGGTGATAATGTGACAAGAGACCCTCGACGCACGAGCCAATTAACAACCCTTAAAATCCCATAGCAAGGAAATTCCCAGTTTCTATTCACATCCCTCGAAGCACACTTATCTTTTAAATATGTCTAAATTATTAAATCAAAAACTTTATAAAGGGTCACTTGCAGGCAATCAAGTCTATTGTTGGTGCTAGTTCAAGATAACAAATCAAACTGCACCATGTTCTGCTGAATTTAACTCCGTTGCTGCTGGTCTTTAAAACCACCCAAAATCAAGTCAACCAGCAGATACTGAAGTGACAAGTTATTATTTCGGGGTGGCCTAGCTCAAGAGGTAGTGTGGTCATCTAGTGAATTGAGATCCGTGGTTTGACCCCCAGAAGAAAGCCTGTCAAAGTGTCCTTAGGGAAGATACTGAGCCCCCTAACTGCTCCCAGAGCCCTGCTGTGGTAACACTTACTTCTACTTAATACGATGGGATAAATGCAAAGAACAAATTCCATGAGCTTTGATCTTGTGGTGATAAAGACATGCATATGTATTTTCCATTACATCTCAAACATCATATAGCTCCATGTCAGGTATGGTGTGTGAGATGTAATCATGCCTCAGTCTGCAGTGTGTTGCCTAGCTGCTGATTCCACTGTTGCATGTCTCGCTCCTTTTACTCCCAGGCAACTTGCTATCTCTCTTGTTCTGTCTAAAGACATTCACAGGGATGGTGGGCTGCCCATTTAAAGGCAGAAAAAAAGCTGCCTGAAATTAGAGGAACCTCAGTGTCAACCCTCCGTCCTGTCCCCATTTCCATATGGAAGCCTGGTGCTAGTACGCATCTCCATGTGTGAATCATGACAGCACAAGTTGCAGCTGTTTGAGTCGCTTCCATTACACAGTGAAAGTAAAACTGCTTCAGCATGAAGGACCATTGTTTTCACTCATTGGTTTGCCATATCAGGGGGCAACGCTCAGAGGTTTTCATGTCTGTCAACACCAGACACAGCAAAACACAGTCTGAATGCTCGCTATTTCATGGTGGGATGACAGCGGTCACACAAGCAGACAAATGAAATGGCACTTTACATTATACACACACACACACACGCGCGCGCGCGCGCGCGCGCGCACACACACGGACACACACACACGAGAACAAACTATCATTCCCTACTGACCATAGTCTAAACAAACCCATAACTGTAACTCACCTATATTTGCCTACCTAGCACACATCTGTGAAATGAAGGTGCCGAGGGCATAATGAACCCATGCCTGCATGCAACAAACAAACCTCTGCAGCAGAGAATCAAACAAGGGCATCCAGTCACACACGAAACAGCGGCTCAGAAAGTAGCATGTCAGGCGAAACATCTACAGGTGATATGTCACATTTAATTCAAGAGACGGTGCTGCTCTAACGGGTGATTAGATTTCCAAAGCCTACCAACCACAGGCGCCTCTGCTCCTTTCAGTGTTGAAGGGCAGCTAATCAACTTGTGGAGGCTTTCTGCCGTCTCTGGGGGCTGAATGTTGGACAAGTTCTGGGTAACAGCGAGTGACAAAGCATCTATCATATCTACAACCAACCTTCCTTTTATTTCAAATGCTTCGGATTGATTCCCTTTTTTCCCCTTCTCCAAAAGATAAATGTCAGCAGCGGAGCGTGATCTCTCCCAACCCAAGTGTTTGATCATCGGCTATCTCGTAAATTCAACAGAGGTTATTATTTTTTTCACCACTGGGAAGTTCTCTGGACTTTTTGTATTAAAATGCTGTCCCTCTGAGTCAAGACCACCTCTGTGGTCTATGTTCCAAGACAGCGTTTCCAGATTGACGTTTCCGGGGCCTGTGTCAACCAATCCCCGTTGAGAATATAGCAACAGCTAGTTACACAGAACTACCAATGAAACCCAAACAAGGGACGGTTAATGGACGACGACTAGGTTCTTACCAGTTTTCTTGACTAGATGCCTAAGCGTCAAAAAGAAAACGCAAACAAAATGAATCAATTTTATTGTTTTAATAAAGCTGTATTGTAGGTAAAGCAAGCTTGGATACTATTTTTGCACTCCAGGGAAATATTTTCTCATTAAGTCGGCTGCGGGGGAGGAGAGAAACAGCAATAAGGCGGATTTCATCCGAGGCTCTGGAGAAAATGAAACGTTCCTGGTGATAGGATGCCATGTAATGGATTTCCTCTGGTTCCAACGATTGTGGAAAATTAAAGAAAAATTACTGGTGCAGAAACCCCTTTGTTATTCATTGTCCTTTTGTTCTAACTCACTTGGCAACCGATCAGCCGCTTCACAAGAGCGATCATTTTATTTTCTGATGCATCTTAACAACCACCGGTTGTGCTTTCTGCAAATGAATACGGGTACAGTTGGCTGTTGGGAAACTGGATAGTAGTGCCTTGGGGCATAGTCAGTAATCCAGGTACGGGAATCACAAAATGTGTATTGGTTCAACTGGATAAGAAGTTTAAACAGAAACGTTTCGTCACTCAAACAGGTGACATATTCAGCCTGAGCTAACAGTAGCATGCCCATCATTATAAACAATGCAGTGATGCCCCACAAGAAAAGCTGGTTTGACATGCAAGTTGGTCAGATGGTAAGATGACGACAGCAATTATTCTACCCACTGAGCCACCATACATATGTAATAATACAAAAAATATATTTAACGTGTATTCTTTTAATTAATAATATCTGATCTAGAATTTCTTTCAAAATTATATTATAAATACACAGACAACGTCAGCACCAATGATAGGGAAAGTGCTTCCGGTTCAGTGGAGTTCATACTCGCATGTTACCAACAGTGACGTATAGGGTAGCTTCTTTTTAGTGTAGTTGTGGGTACAGCAACGCGCAAAGACGAAGAGTAAGAAAGAAAACAACAGAAATGAGCTTTACAAATGTTTCTCTCGGGCACTTCAGTTCCAGAGCCCGCAAGCCAGCTTCAGATATAGACTGAGACCCTTGACACCTTAAAACTCAGCTGTAGAGGTAGATTATTTTAGCCCCAAGGTTACGTTAGCAGTAGCAGCAAGTCGCAACTCTGATAGATTTCAAGGACGAGTTCTTTGCAAGGAGGCAAAAACACAATCAGGAATGGGAATAAAGACAACAAATAAACTTCACAGGCCAAAGCAGGTAAGTCAAAGTATTGTTTTGTTTTTCATAGCATGACAATGAAAATTACCATAATCCTGTAGCAGTTTAAAGTCCTCACTTATATACCAAATATCAAAACGTGTGCATACGGGGGTTAGTCTTCCAAGTGTATTTGTCCATTTAACCCAGCTCTGGTTACAGCAGAGTTTCTATAAAGAAACGGAAAACATCGCCACAAAGATCAGGAATTCAAACTTACTGACAATTTAATACTTTGTGACATATTTTGCACAAGACGTGAAGCCTAATAGAACTTATATGAACCTTAAAGCGATGCAGGCTTGTGGATGACCATCATCTCAGTCATTACATTGGGCTGTGACTAATTATGAACATTACTTTTTCAATTATTTATTTTATAGCATATAAAGATGTATGAGGTTGATATGTATCCAATACTGATGGAGGAATTACTGGAAATACATTAATTTCCGTTAACTATTGGGGTAAAATAAAATTTTCATGACAGTCTTCAATAAAATGTGTTATCAAATATATATCATTGGTTCCTTTTCAAAGTACCCTTGCTGTTGTCTCTACGCCCATTAGTATCAAGTTATCATATTTCCTTTCAATATTTTAATGAACAGATATAGGTACAGTCAGGCCCCCAATAAACTGAGGTAAAAATGGCATCCACAGGACAAAAAATGGATGAAACTTGTTTTCTTATAACATAGTTTGCATATGAATATAAGCATCCTCAAGCCAAGTCCTATTCTGTTTTGAGGAGATCTCTTCTGACAGCTTCTTATTAGAGGGGAGGGGGTCATCTGTGGGTCAAATGGAAATGCCATAACATTTTAAATGGAGCCTGTGGACGACAGAGTCCTCTTAAGAAACTGAAATATCGTTAACTTCATTGAGCTGGCGTGATGGGAGATGGGTGAGAGTTTGAGCCGGTAATGGTTCACCCCAACACCATCGAACAAATTTGGGACAAGTTACCTGCAGCGTTGGTCACAGATTGTAAACCCTTTTTACCTTTCAGTGAAGCTCAGGTATGCGAGTCTTGCTGCTGCACCACTTTTACTTATTTAAAATCAAAGGATGACAGGAATGATGTCATGACAGAAAATTCAAGTCAGGTTCTCTGGATAGCCTGAAATCACAGTTATAGTCTCACAGGATTTTACATGAACATAGTTAGAAACCTTCCATCCTTAGACCCTTGATTCAGATAGGAATAGTATCTATGGAAAGACATGGTTTTCAGGAAAAAAAGATAGGAGTAAGGGATGGATCAGTGGGTAGAGTGGTCGTTTGGCAATCAGAAGGTTGCAGGTTTGATCCCCGCACCCGCTGAGAAGTTGTCGAGGCATTTTTGAGCAAGACACTGTTCCCCTAACTGCTCTGCCCTGTGATAGACTAGCGACCTATACAGGGTGCACCCTGCCTTTCGTCCAACAAGAACTGAGATAGGCTCCAGTTCCCCCGCGACCCGATGTTGGATAAGCGGTTGAATGGATGGATGGGAGATGGAAGGAAAGCTTGGAGGAGAGATGTGTCTTCAATGTGGTGTCTGACTCCTAATGGATTCCTATTTCCTTTCTACAAAGTCTTGCCAAGGGTGTTGGGTGGGCATGGTAGTAAGACAATACAATGATAGATTCAGAAATAATAGAAAAAGGCATTTACCAAAGATTTTATTTTTAATACAGTATTTTAGAAATATGCCAAGTGTGTGTGGTTTATGTAGGTCTTGAGTGCATTCTGCACAGGGATGAGTCTGGTCATTCTCGTCATCCCTCATCTGCTTTACCGTTTGAGCAAAGCCTTTTGAAATTATGCTTTTATGAAATAAATTGCCACCGCTCTCAATGGCCTCGCATTGAGTATTGAGAATGGGCTCAACTTGCTGAATAGGGATTCAAATAGCTTTGATTCACTCTTTCTCTAAGGGGCCATGGAACAGACAGTCATGTTTTTTGTTCCTCTTGAGTTTCAAATCAGCACTATCTGAAAGGAGTCAAGGTTGAGAGATGAATCATTTTAATAGATTCACTTTGGTCTCTGCGGAAAGTTTATTCTATATATTTATTCTTTGTTTCATCAGCATGCACAGTAATCATCTCAGCTTGAATGTCAACTCCTCGGACTGCTGATTGCTTTTGTGGCTGAAGCCAAGCAAGTGCTATCAACCATGCCACTCAATGAAGCACGCAAACAGAGAGATGTTCTCCAGGGCCAAATGGCTTCTTCAGGCATAAAGCACAAAAGAAACTTATATGCATGTATATGCACGATGAAGCGGCACAGTACCACCAGGTTTTTAGGGGATAAAGCCGTGATAAGCAGGGTGTGGTGGTTTTGTATGGGAGGTTTTGCCCAGGTAGTTGAGTGTGAAAAAGGCCGAACACAATTTATTAAGCAAGCGTCATGCCAACTCAAGCTGAGAGGAAAGATATGGGAAGTTGGAGCGATTCGTACGGTAACGGGCAACCTGTGTAGCTCTGACACCGACCACTCGCTAGGAGCGCCAGTCTCAAAGCCCGACTCAGAAACTCATATAGAAACATCAAAACTTAAGCATGGACGAGCGTCTGTCTTGACCTCTGAGTGCATGTAACTGTGTAGGGTTTTCATGGATGCTAATAGAGGGTAGAAGTCCTTCACTCTCAGATCACATGGGGAGGCATAGCTCAGTGGGTAGAGCGGTCGTCTGGCATCAGAAGGTTGCAGGTTCGATCCCCGGTCCTGCATACAGCATGTCGAGGTGTCCTTGAGCAAGACACTGAACCCCTAACTGCTCCCTGAGCGCTATACGTTGGCAGCTCACTGCTCCTATACAATAGGATGGGTTAAAATGCAGAGAAATCCAAATTGGCGGCATAGCTCAGTGGGTAGAGCGGTCGTCTGGCAATCAGAAGGTTGCAGGTTCGATCCCTGGTCCTGCATACAGCATGTCGAGGTGTCCTTGAGCAAGACACTGAACCCCTAACTGCTCCCCGAGCGCCATATGTTGGCAGCTCACTGCTCCTATACAATAGGTTGGGTCAAAAATGCAAAGAAATCCAAATTTCCCCTTGTGGGACTGATAAGGGAATCCTTTATTTTCCTTTACAAGACTGTTTTGTTTGAAGCCGCTCTGTCACATAACTTAGCTATGTTCCATGCACAAATGTATCTTACCTGATGTGTTTTTACCCAGTGACTCCTGATCCTTTTATCAGCTGTGAAGCAGAAAAACGAGCAAGCCCTGTTGCTCGTGTGACCACATGCTGGTATGTAACGCACATGATACGGCTTCAGTGGCCCTGGGGAGCTTACACAACTTTTTGGTATGTACTCTTTCTAATTTTCAATCTTACACTTATGGTAAACTGCGACTTTCTTGTCTTGCAAAATTTCCTCTTTGATAGATGTATGATTTATGACACAATTCAAATGAGGATCAAAAAAAGATCTGCTGACTATCATACTTTAAAAAAATGAAATAAAGTCTCACGGTAGTCCACTGGAAGGGGAA
>OMLC01090146.1:0-10438 GCA_900302585.1 Regalecus glesne
GTGCCATGTCAGCTACGCTCCCACCTTTCCTATTCCGGGCGCTTTGATCACTCCTCACCAAAGACTTGCAAGAGGTTTGCTCGATTCCCGCAGATGGGCCCTATATAAGGCACATCTGTTGACTGCACATCAGCACTTCAGACTCCAACAATAGAATGGAGTTGTACCCTACCTCGTTTTCACGTCAATAGAGATAACTTGCTTTGCATTTTGTCTGTTTTAATCAATAACAAGGAGACGTCACTGGCTTGCAGATTTAGTTTAATCTGAATCTGCTGCTACTTTTGCCATCAAATTGGACACGTTTAGTTATTAGAAAGAAATAAAGAAGGAAATAAAGGATTCCCTTATCAGTCCCACAAGTTTGGATTTCTCTGCATTTTTGACCCAACCTATTGTATAGGAGCAGTGAGCTGCCAACATATGGTGCTCGGGGAGCAGTTAGGGGTTAAGTGTCTTGCTCAAGGACACCTCGACATGCTGTATGCAGGACCGGGGATCAAACCTGCAACCTTCCGATCGCCAGACGACCGCTCTACCCACTGAGCCATGCCGCACCTATTATTAGATCGTTTTCATAGCAATTGTATTTTCCACACTGCGGCATTTTGCTTCTTTCCCCATCAAATCTTTTGTGATGCTGCTTTCTTTAGCTCATTAGAATGATAGTCCAGAAAGGACTCTCAGTCAGACTACCTGGTTTGAAACAAGTCGAAACCAAAGAAAGTGATATAGAAAAAGGGATCAGCCTGGCTGAACCTGCTTGCTCTTTCATCAAAGCAGCAGTATTCTCACCCTTTCTCCTCCAGTTGATGCCATTGCTGCTGCAGGGCTTGCCAGCAACGGGCTTGTTCTCCAGTCTTGGTTATTAGTTCAGCCGTTGCATGGACAACATTACATATGGCTGACTGGCTTCTTAAAGGTACCATAAACAGGCACTATGACAGCATAACTAAACAAGGGTGAAGTATTTTTTTTTACTCTTTGTTGTACTCCAGGACTGTTTAACCTCAAACCTACAAACACAGCTTTTATTATATACCTTTGACTTTATTTGTCTCTGGAACAGTCTCAGCCAAAGAATTTCACATGAGTGTACTGGTACAACCGGGAATGACGATGAATATCTTGAATCAATCATCTCCCAAACACTTCTGTCTATCTCACACAAGACAGACATTCTGTGTGACATTTGAAACTAAAGGTGTAATTATTCTCCGTGGTATGTGTATTGTTGCATTTACGCTGACTGGCACAAACGTTGCTTCTTGTTTTTTCAAACAGACCACCACTTGGTTTGGATGAGGCTTACGCTGCATTCTGAATTATGCGATATGTGGAGAGAGATGTGGTTGTAGTTGGTAGATGTAGATGGTTCCCACAATAGAAAAGCGCTATTCAAGAATAAGTCCATCTACCATTTAGACTGCTCGGTAAGACTTGGTAACATAATCGATGGAAAGCTAAATCCCTGCCAGGTCCAGAGGTAGAGATTCCCAGCTTGCATATGTTGCATATGTTTAAAAGGAATATATATATAGTCGATACTTTAGGCTCTGTCCTGAAAATCAAATCAGAAAATCCAAGTTTGAATCCATATTCAAATTATTTTCTCCTCCTGGCAAATCTTATCACAAATGTGGGCCTGCTGGTAAGATTTCAAGGTGAGACTGAGAGTCAGTGAAAATCAAATCAAGGATTCTCATCTTCTCTTAGAGCAAGTTGATGAGAGTCATGCGAGAGAGGGCGGAGGAGATGTGTCCTCCTCCGCATCTCCAAAGCCTAAAGCAGATCCCACAGGTGGAGACCCTATCGATGTTTCAGGCAAGGTCAAATTCCTCTTGTTAGTGGTACTGCTGCGAAATTGTGAAATAAAAGGGTTTTATGTCAAATCACAGTCAGAATCTTGAAAGCTAAAATATGTGTATGAAACTAAGATCTGAAGGTTAAAACTAAGATTGGGAAGTTTAAAGAAAAGATTTGAATGTCTGCACTGACTAATTATACCTATTTTATGCCTATATCCATTATACCTATTACTTCATATATTTTTCACCTTATATTTATTTATTCATTATATATAGGGGTGGCATAGCTCAGTGGGTAGAGCGGTCATCTGGCAATCAGAAGGTTGCAGGATCGATCCCCGGTCCTGCATACAGCATGTCGAGGTGTCCTTGAGCAAGACACTTAACCCCTAACTGCTCCCCGAGCGCCATATGTTGGCAGCTCACTGCTCCTATACAATAGGTTGGGTCAAAAATGCAGAGAAATCCAAATGTCCCCTTGTGGGACTGATAAGGGAATCATTATTATTATTATTATTATTATTATTATTATTATTATGTGTGTATGTACACATACCTTTTATTATATATCTTTATTTTACTTTGTTTTATCTTTATTTCATGTTTCAGCCTGATAATTTCACATGATTTCACTTGTACAACCGGAGTGACACTGAACATCTTGAATGGTAATAGTACACTTACTGACTAGATTCATTGTCGGGACATAACGAGATTAGTTTGACGTTTAGTTCCATTGGTCAGATGTCACATCAATCAATACAACAATCTGCCTGCCGATGTAATACATGGCTCCAATTCACTGGAATACACGCGATTGGTTGACCTTTCATTCGCTCGAACACTGGTTTGGGTGGTTTTGAGGTCTTCCTTTCAGACTATCCAGGTTTATTTCCCCGTTAGAAGAAAACCCGGAATGCGATGTGAGGTGTGTTTAGAAATATGGGAATGGATATTTTGTACGAGCAGGAACAAGAATTTTAAAGCCCTGACATTGTAGGAGAAGACTGCATTTGCATGTTTAATGGCTTGCTTTTGCGAGACGAGCGCATTTGTCACGACTGGTTAGAGAGGTGCGTGCTGGACCAGTGGCCAAGGTTCGACTACTGGAGCAGGATGGATGATTAATGGTACCTACTCAGTAGGTATTTATTGAAGAGGTTGCAAAGGTTATACAGCCAGTAATGTGGTTACTGTACACTTACACCCACAATAAAAAAAACACAAAAAGTTATATTAAAAAAAAAATTATAAAATACATCCCTTGCTTTTTGCAGTCTGTCTGGAACCTTTCAAACTCTCTTGACATATGGGGCAGCATAACCTAGGGGCTAGGGTGGTTGTGGGGTAATCGGAAGATCGGTTCCTTCCGAAAGTGTGTCGAAGTGTCCTCGAGCAAGACACTGATAGAATGAGAGATGAAATTTAGCCTGGTGGCCAAATCTGGCGTATTCTACATCTAAATTAATATGTACCTCCCCTATAATAGGATTTTATTAATCATCATCACAGTGGATCCTGGTATGATGGGCCACCATCATTGGACTGGATCATTGTTGTATCATCAACAACCTGACCTGCACACCAGTCAGATTGATCTAATTCCTTTCAGTAGCGTATACAAACATCCAGTATATATAGATACCAATATGGCTAACTGTTTAAGCTTTGTTTGACATGAGGTACTTATCATCCAGCAAGTCACAGGTGATTAGAGAGCCTGGTAGGTCCACATCTTGTGTGGGTGTAGACTCAACTAGCTTAGTGAATATGTGTAGTCAGGGAATTTCTCATAGTGTAGATTATCAGTCTGACAGCTTGGTCTACAATGTTGAGACAGTCTCACATCCCAGCTGTGCTGTTCCCAAGCTCTCTCCTCCTCACTGTCTGAATCACAATCTAATTAGTATTCCTACCACGGGTGATGGCGAAATACGCAGCGGAGCACGTGACAATTTACATAATCAAATATCTGATGTTATCAAAAATGTGATCACATATCGTCTGAGGTGCAGGTCTCCGAAGTTGTCAACTAATAACACAAGGTGTCTAATTCTAATTAACGTTTCAACTAGGGGTAGCTCTAAAGTTCCACCTACTACTGATTATTTCAATAAAATGCTTAAATGTGGCCTAATAACTATCACTATCAGCCAAAGCCTCACTAATGCATGATCTGATTCTAGAAAATCGTTTTGATACGATTGCTTTACGTGAAACATGGGTGACACCAAATGTTTTCCTTCCCTTAAATGAAGCTTCTCCACCTCACTATATCTCTGCCCGTGTACCTGCAGCAAACAAACAGGGTGGAGATGCAGCTTTTATACACAAGTCTATTTTCGATTTAACTTCCAAACTTGAAACTAAATTCCAATCTTTTGAGGCTCTAAGTCAGTCTCCCTCAGCCTTAATATACTCTTCTCAGTCCAGAGTGTGATCCTTTATCAACCTCCATATTTACTGTTTCTTGAAGAATTTGGTGAATCAGCTCTATTTACACACTCTGATGATGCTCTTATGCTTGATGATTACAATATTCACTTGAATAAGGCTGATGATCCTCTAGGTAAAGGTTTTTATGTGCTTGTGGATACATAGGGTTTGTTCAGTTTGTTCAACCCAAGAGTCTACCCATTGCTGTGGTAACACCCTTGATTTGGTTTTATCTAAAGGGATACTGGGGGTGGCATGGCTCGTTTGGGTAGAGCGGTTGCTTGGCAATCGGAAGGTTGCAGGTTCGATCCCCGCACCTGCAGGGAAGCGTGTCGAGGTGTCCTTGAGCAAGTCACTAACTGCTTTGCCCTGTGATAGACTGGCGACCTATACAGGGTGTACCCCGCCTTTCACCCAATGAGAACGGAGATAGGCTCCAGTTCCCCCGCGACACGATTTCGGGTAAGCGGTTGACGATGGATGGATGGATGGTCTCACCAATCACATCTGCTGTGTTAGATATTCTTCTTATTAAATTTAATGTATTAGTGACCTATTAAGTTTATAACCACAAAGATGTAATGTTCAATGTAATGTTGGTCCATCCACTGTTGCTACACTTGTTCAGCTGCTGCCAAAAGTCTTGGCTCCTTTTACTGGAATGACTGACCCCGTTGAAAAACTCACTAGTGACTTAAATGTGTCCCTCTCTAGTCTCTGATTCAGTAGCACCTCTCGCTACCAGAGCTAAAAAAATTAAAGAGGCATACGCTGTGGTTTAATGATGAGACATCTACTATTAAGTGGACCTGCAGGAGACTGGAGCATAAATGGTGAATATCAAAATTGGACGTTTTTTTAATCTTTCTTGGCATGAGTGCTTTTTGAAATGCAAGCACCCTTTAGCCCCTGTAAAAGCAGCATATCTCCCTCAACTAATCAATGCTTTTTAACATAATCCCAGATTTCTCTTTGACACTGTGAATAAATTTCTCAAAAAGCAGCCATCTATCAGCGGCTCAACACTCACAACCTATGCATTTCTAGACTTTTTCTGCAATAAAGTTGACAGGTCAACAAATTAGTGAAACAAATTAGATTCTCAACTCCAGCTACTCCTGTAGCTATAGTCCAAAAGTTTTATTTTCTATATAATGAATCACTGACTTTACAGCTTTTGAGAGTATCTCTCTTGACACTTTGACTAACCTTGTGTGGGCTTCTAAATCAACCACATGCCTACTGGATCCTTTACCAACAAAACAAAAGACCTCTGGCGTTTCCCGGGACCTATGATGCTAGAAATTGTTAATATATCACTACTGGCACATTTCCCAGAAGTTTTAAGACAGCTGTAGACATACCTTTACATAAAAACCACACCTTGACCCAGAGTCTCTTAAAAAAATTCACTCAGTCTCAAAACTCCCATTATTTTCTAAATTATGAGAGAGTTATGTATTAACAACTTTGGACCCACATAGAAGAAAACTACTTGCATGAACCTTTTCAGTTAGCTTTTAGGGCCCATAACTCCACAAAAAATTGCTCTAACTAGAGTGCTAAATGACCCCCTATTAGCTATGGACTCTGATTGAACATTTGGGTGTCTTCTACTGGACCTCAGTGCAGCCTTTGACACCATTACTCATGGTATATTAATTGATAGAATCCATCCATCCATCCTCCATCAACCACTTATCCGGTGTCAGGTTGTGGAGGTAGCAGATTTCAGCCGGGACCTCCAAGCTTTCCTTTCCCTTGCAACATCCACTAGCTCTGATTGGGGGATCTCAAAGCGTTCCCAGGCCAGTGTGGAGATATAATCCCTCCATCTGGTCCTCGGTCTACCCCGTGGCCTCCTCCCAGCTGGAGGTGCCTGAAAAACCTCTTTTGGGAGGTGATCAGGTGGCATCCTTACTAGATGCCCGAACCACCTCAATTTGGCTCCTTTCTATTTGTAGGACCAGCGGCTCTACTCCGAGTCCCTCACGTATGGCGATTGATTCTAAAAGGAGAAGTGTTATTACAATGTATCCCTTATAACCATATCACATGCATTTTACCCCAGTAACCCCACTCTATCTTTGATGTAAGATGTCCGCCGTCAGTGGCGTCCTTCTGGCATTCAAGACACAATAGCGTAACGTCATTTTACGTGTTTTTCCCTCTAAATTACATCCTGTCCTTAAAGAAGATTTCCACTACTAGTAGTGCTTTTCTCCCAGCCTTTAGACAAGGCAGCGCTAACACTCTTGGCCATCTGATGGCCAAGGCCGATGATCTCCTCAAATCATCCTGTTCCCACAGTGAATAAATGACAATGTATCTGTTCCCTCTGGGTCAGACCCTGTTGACACATTGTGTGAGAAGACTCTGTCCTTACAGCACCAAAGATATTGCTCTGTTACTCCAACTGCTTAATAAATACATGAAGGCAACCTTTTGGTTCCAGCTCTTATTTTTCTCACCAGGAAATCCACAGATTTCAACAACAGGAGAATTGGTGAGATAACTCATGGAAAGGGAGTGAAGATGGGATGAATGGCAGGGGGGAAGGTGAGGACTACGGTAAAGAATGTCTATGTCTGGTAAGTAAAATGAAATAAAAGCTTGCTTTCTGTATTTGTTGGTAAATTCCCTTACCGATAAAAACACAGTCACACTAATACATATCTTTCCTTCCATTTTCAACTCTCTCCTCACTGCCTCGGTCCATCTTCCCATCACTCCGCGCTCTCTTTCTGTTCCTTCCTGCCTCCAACATCTCCCCTCACCAGATCTTCTACACATAATTTCTCTCTCCTCTCATCTGTTCCTCCTTGACTCTCTCCTCATCCCTCCTTCCACATCTTTTTTTTTTCTCTGCCTCTTTTCTTCCCGGCTTAATGCATTCACACCACCCCTTCATTCACTGGGATGTTTTATTCATCAAAGCTACAGTTCTTCTCTTCACCCGCCGGCTTCTTCATGTGAGGGTGCCCTGCCCACCCCAACCCCCCAGCACAACTCCTCCTCCTTCTCGCCAACACATGTCACATCCCCAGGGGGTTCAACGAGCTCCCAGTATGGCCCCCACAACCACTACCACCCAATATCGTTCCATCTTCCCTATTCTCCCACCTCTGCTCTGCTGCGCCCCTCTGCATTGAGTCCAAAGAGGCGATTGTTTGAGCCCTCAAAAACTATGATAGATCCACTTTTTGGAAAAGTGTGAGCTCACAGCACAGTCACATATGTAGTGTTGAAGAAAAAAAAAGTCACAAACAATACTTCCCGTCAAGCCAAAATTACTTTTCTTTGAAAAAATATATAACTCCATTATAATTCCAAGCTTCATCTAAATCCATGCCCCCCCCCCCACAATGTGGGGGCTAATTGTGACACATAAAATGAACCTCTCACTCTCTTTCAGCATTGTATTCTGTTACGTATACGCATTGACCACCGGTCTGTCTTGGGTGAGAGATCCCTCCTCTGTTGCTCTCCCTGGGGTTTCTTCCTCTATTTTCACTATCTTTTAGGGAGTTATTACTTATCTGATGTTAAGGTCTAAGGATAGGATGGTGTATTACTGTAAGGCCTCCTGAAGCAAAATTGTGATCTTGAGCTATACAAATACAATTGACCTGACTTTATTTTTGACTTTGGTAACTATGTTCTCCTTGCACCGTCTGTGCCAACTTACTCTTGAAGCATCCAACTGTGGGGAACACCACCGGACTTCCTGCTCTCACACATACACGTGTTCACAGATGGCTAGTATGTATACAGTATCCAGTGTAAAATGCCATTCCAAATCAAATCAGGATTTGTACCAATTCAAAACAAAATCCAACTAAAATAGATTAAGATGGGTGCGACTGTACAGTTAGCTTCCCAATCTCAATGATTGTCCCATTGAACTGTCCTAATCGAGCAAGAAGATACAGAGGTTTCAACAAAATAGAACTGAAATATTTGTCTGTAAGATTCAATGTTCTAATGAGATCTGGGCTCCAAGATGGTTAACTTATGCTTTAAAGATTTTTTTCTTCTATTCCTCTCCGTCTGTCCAACTCCCCCAATCGCCCTTCCTGACTTCTTTTTAGTTCTTCTCCATTACCCCTACCCTTCCTTTCTCTTATTCCATCCCTCTCTCTCCCTTTCACATTCCTTTCCTTTCCTGAAGGTCGCTCCAATGGCTTACTTTCCCTCTTCTTGGTTCTTTTCTTCTCCTCTCCTTGCAAGCTGCCTCCATTGCATTTTTTTTACAGTCTCCCCTTTCCATAACCCGTTCTCTTTCATCATCTCACCCTTGCTAAACAATCCACTCCTCTCTTTCTCACACTTTCTTTCCCTTTCTTATGTCCCTCTATTATATTCTCAAGTCTGACATTTTAAAACGTGCCCCGTGTGGGAGGGCACGTAGGCCATAATTCAAACACATCTCTCATATAAACCTTTGAAAGCCTTTTACCTCTTACAAATACTGCTGAAATACACTCACATTCACTATGGAACACCTCATGCTCAGTAATAAGAACCGCTCGTACGCTGCAATGAAAAGCACTGACTTTCACAACTGAAGAGGTGCACGATGCCCTTTAACCCTTCAGACTAAGTTTCCACACTGGTCTTCAGTGACAACAAACCGCACAGGACACAGGGTGATGACATGCAGGCCTGTGTGCATGGTAACTGTACTACATTTTATATAGTGCTTTTCTTGCTGCAACAGTCCCTCAAAGGGCTTCCACACACACACACACACAAATGGCAGTGTAAATCATGCAAGGTAACAACAGACAACCGGTTAACAACTGGCTCATCAGAACTGGTGATGGTTGGGAGTCTTGCTCAAGGACACCTCGACACTTTACCCCAGAGGAACTGAGGCCCAAACTTGCAACCCTCCAGTTAGCAGAGACCCTGTGTCACTGACAATAACTGGTAAATGGCAAATATCTTTGCCCACACCATTTCTATCAGTCCCTTAACCCTCTGGCTCCCTCCTCACGCGCTACTTTTTTTTTTTCCTGTCACTGCCTCCCCTTGCATCTTATCACATTTAATCTCTCTCATTATAACTTGCATCTCCTGGGCAAACTTGGTACTTGTCTTCCAGTATTCTAATTTCCAGTTAATTTGTCCATATAAATGATAAATGTTGTTCAGAAGGAAAACCATCTCCCCTAGAAACAAGATGAAAGCTAAATGGAAGAAAAAAAGACAAGAGGGGAAAGCAAAAAACACGACTGGATTCAAGCAAAAAGACTGAATGAAAAAGAGAGTTTATGAATGGAAAGTTGTCAAAATAAATCCCAAGACAACTCGTAAGAAATCTTGGCAGGAGGGCTGAGCTCGACTCCCCCACAGTTCAACAAGTGTTAATTGAACAAGTGCTGTTTAGGTGCTCTAAACCAACACAAGGACCCAGGCAGCTCACTGCTAATGTTGGCTTTACTGGGAAGCTCCATGCAGACAACACCCCAGGATAGTGTGCAGAACTTTCACCCATCATGTCCATCCAAATGCAAACGCCTCTTACTTCATTTAAAGGTTCATTCTACCTTTGTGCCAATTTTACTTACTGCATTGACTCTCCTTCCTCCATTTACTCTCTACCAGTCTCTACCATCTCTCAGTCTCTAGTGTGTCATCCTTGTCTAAGGTTTCTCTCCTCAACTAAGTCCCCACACCTTTGCATATCACCTTTCTTTGAATGCCAGCTTTATCTCTCCATCATTTTCATCTCCCACTTGCTGTATCTCTATCAGATATAATCTATCTACACCTTTAATCTCATCTAGAGGCTCTCCTCACTCTCTTGTTTTCTGATTTAAATAATATGGGGACTGTTCAACTCCATTGGGATTTCTTATGTAATATAGTTTACTGCTAAATTATGCATGTCATGAATTCAGCTGTTGCTAGAGTTTCTCTTGATTCCCTAGGAACTCTTCAGAAATCTAACTTGTGCCAAGCATCTCTCTCTCTCTCTCTCTCTCTCTCTCTCTCTCTCTCTCTCTCTCTCTCTCTCTCTCTCTCTCTCTCTCTCTCTCTCTCTCTCTCTCTCTCTCTCTCTCTCTCTCTATCTATCTCTCTCTGTCTCTCTCTCTCTCTCTCTCTCTCTCTCTCTCTCTCTCTCTCTGTCTGTCTCTCTCTCAAAAGCACTTACTGAACACTGTCCATTGATACAAGGGTTGTTGGTC
>OMLC01090150.1:0-13326 GCA_900302585.1 Regalecus glesne
CCTGCTGTTGTCCTGGCGGAGGATGTGTTTGACGGCTTGGGCCAAGGTGAAGGTCTTGCCGGTACCATAAGGTCCAATGATGAGTACTGGCGGCAGGGGGATGGAAACAGGCGTGGTGATAGCCAAGATGGCCTCTTTCTGCTTGGCGTTAAGACGAGGGTCTAGCTGCTCATCCCACTGCCTGGAGAGGGGGGAAAGATAAAAGGTATCATCAGTTTATGGCCCTTTAACATGCAAAACAACAGCCTGGGTGAACCCCTTTTTGAAGTTCTTACAAAACATAGTAGCAACCTACTTCTACTACTATACTAGTAGTAGTAGTAGTAGTAGTAGTAGTGGTAGTAGTAGTAGTAGTAGTAGTGGTAGTAGTAGTAGTACTACTACCACTACTCTCGGCTGCTCCCATTATGGGTCACTACAGCAGATCATCATCTCCATCTCTTCCTGTCCTCAGCATCTTCCTCTGTCACACCAGCCACCTGCATGTCCTCCCTCACCACATCATAAACCTCCTCTTTGGTCTTACTCTTCTCCGCTTGCCTGGCAGCTCCATATTCAGCATCCTTCTCCCAGTATACCAGCATCTCTTCTCCACACATGTCCAGACCATCTCAGTCTGGTCTCTCTGGCTTTGTCTCTAAACCATCCAACCTGAGCTGTCCCTCTAATATACTGGTTCCTGATCTGGTCCTTCTTCATCACTCCAATGCAAATCTCAGTATCTTCAACTCTGCCACCTCCGGCTCCACCTCCTGTCTTTTTTCAGTACTACTGTCTCCAAACCATACAAGATATCTGGTCTCACCACAATCTTGTAAACTTTCCCTTTAACTCTTGCTGGTACCCTTCTGTCATAAATCACCCCTGACAGTCTTCTCTACCCACTCCACCCTGCCTGCTCTCTATTCTCCACCTCTCTTCTGCACTACCTGTTACTTTGACCAGTTGAACCCAAGTATTTAAATTCATCCACCTACCTCACCTGTACCCCTTCCATCCTCATCACTCGGCTGTCTCCCCTCCCATTCATGTATAAGTATTCCATCTTGCTCCAAGTGAATTTCATTTCTCTACTCTCTAGACTCCACCAAGACATGGTTTATTGTTTTGTCACACATGCAATCCAATCACGGTCATAGACATACCCCCAAGGCTTATAGAACACTGTTAAAAGCACACACATTATGTCACCCCCTGCCTTTTTTGTTCAGCACTTCAGATCGCATCAAAATATGACAATAATTAGTGTTTTGATTCATTGGAGACTTGTGAGACAGACTGGTTGTCATGGCTTAATTGCGACGACCACCGTGAAGTTCTTTCAGTTCTTGCAAATGATGGGAAAAAGTGGAAAGCTTGAGGTTTTTAGCAAAGCTTACTCCCTCTGTCTTGGTTCACTGAACACATTTTACTTATCCAAATTCCAATTAAAACAAGACTCTGTGGTACTCATATTCCATACCCCAGATAAAGCAGCAGCCATGGCAATGAGGGAAGGATTATGTTAGACTCTCATTCTTGTCAATAAAGATTACTGCCTCCCCTCCCAACATCTTTTCAACTTCATAGGGAGCTATCCAAAGCTGAAAGAGTCCACTAGCTTTCCAGTACGGAAACCCAGTCAGCAAGCCTAACTACATTCAGTCATCCTTCTTCACTATGCACTACTTGATTTTGATACTGATTCCCTTCTAGAAAAGCCTGATCCCCCAGCCATACACACCTTAAACAATAGGCCTCACTGAATAGGCCTATGTGTGCACTGTTGTTTGCCATCGTAATTGTAGGAAGCTACTGTGTGCTGTTGTAGGTACTGATATCTGATCTATACAGTGTTGTGGAAAGGAATTTCTCCTTGGGGAAATTAAAGCCAATTTCCTTAGTGTATGTATTTGCCAAGCCTATTTAACATGTAGGTATTGAGGAGGCTTCTGTCCCATAGAAGCATACTTAATATCTGTGATACCGAGGGTTCGTGCACACCAAAACATCCTAGAACTTTGAATGTGTTGTTGAAAGCCTACCTGTTGGGGCTCCAGGGGATGGTGGGGATGAGGGAAACGTCTGGGAACAGGATGGTGTTGTCTTTGATGCGATCCAGAGCGTAGTGCATCTCACACAGTGGTAACCTGTTCAGCTGGAACTGAAGCTCCACCTGACACACAGACAACATGATCAGTTTACTACTCAATCAGTGAAAACAGTCACACAGTCTTATCAATTCATTTGCATCTGTGCTCTATGGGCATGGATACCTGACACAATGTAAGTCAGGTCACTTCATTTGTCAACCTATCTGAACTTCACTGGAACAAACTGAATGTCAGCCCATCCTGGCAGGGTACACATATTTAAATTACTTGATGGACTAACCTATCAGTTACTCAGACAATCTGATCAATAACATCCTCACCCAATGGAGCTTCAACTGGCAATTTATAGATCACCATACATAATTCACATGCTGTACTTCCCAGACTATAAGTCACTGTTTTTATTCTAGTCTAGGTTGGGCTGTGACTTATACATTCCAAAGTGAACGTGTTTTATTGCCATACGGCCAAGGCTGGTGGAATAGGTTACACAAACACATCACGCTCAGGGAGCGGTTAGGGGTTCAGGGTTTTGCTCAAGGACACCTTGACACACTTTCTGCAGGGGTCAGGAATTTAAACCACCAAATGCTGATTACTAGATGACTGTCCTACCTCCTAATCTATGCTGCTCAGGAGGTAGGGCTCAGAACTATGGTACTACCATGTCCACGTCCACCAATACATTTTCCATACCAGCTGCACCCAGCAGGAGAAAGCATCAGTGGTCTCATGCACATGAAAAAAAAAGTAAACCTTGAAGTCTGTTTATTCCCATAACAGACTGCTGGTATCTTCCACAATACATTAAAACATACCTTCCGCACCATGCAAGTATAAGCAAAACCTCTCCCAATTATATTCTTATTCCCATAGAGACTCATTTTAACAAGGGCCCGGATAGGTTGTCTGAGCACACTGTTCTTTTGTTTCCACCCTTTCAGGCCTCTGTCATTACCATTTACATAGACACCAGGAGTTGAACTTGAAATGAGGTGAAGTATCCACTGTTCATAAAACACAGGGATGAAGGGCAGAGGGAGGGAGGCAGCAGGAGAGAGGGAAAAGAAGAGATGAAGGGTGTGGAGACTAAGGGATTGAAATTGTAGCATCCATGCATATGGTAGCTGCGTAGGAAGTAGACAGACAGACAGGACAAGGGCTGTTGGGATAAAATTCAAAGGAACCCCTGAGGGTAGGGTGAGGGGTAACAAGCAGCTCCCTTGAAATACACGGGATTTCTGAGAAATCATGGGAACACTGCCATTAAGACAAACATATGAGCATCCCCCTTGCTCTCAGACACGTTTCTCATGAGACTACCCGTTGAACTAGCCTTCTGAAAGCGCATAACCTTTTACTTAGGTGCTAATCGATAGGTGAACCTTTTGCCTTCAGAGTTTGCCCTGGGAAAAGCATCAACAGGTGGAGATGAGCCATAGAGAAGACCCTGAATTATAATTCCCGAATGGTGAAAGGTAGTGGAGCTGAGATGAACAGAGGAGGAGTAATGGGTTTATGCTGTCAATATAGGAAAGCAGAGTCTAATTATCCACTTGGGAAGGGTGGCCTCTCTAGTCTAATGTCCGGCCAGAGCTCTAATCCAATAACGTGGTGGTAGTGACGGCAGGGGTCACTTCCATAAAATAATCTTTTGGGGATAAAAGGCAGCTGATACTTTTACAATTTGGCTCCCACACCAAATGAAAAGAAAGGAATAGGGCTATTCCCAGCGAGCTCTGATGACTTCCCTGCTGTATAGCATAATGTAAATTTTAATTGTGCTCATTATTTCTTCTTATGCTGGGTACTGACTTGCTTATGTGTATAGACATCCTAACATTGTCATATGATTTATATTGTCAAGGAAATTCCCACATGATGTCTTCTTACTTTTAATCTTTATCTACATGTGACTTATATACCACGTGGTCCACATGGACCAGATCTAAACAGATTGCTGGCTATCGGTTGGTAGAGTAATGATCTTCCTCCACGGTCTAGAGGAATGATCCTGGCAGTAAATATCTGGAGGATAAGGTCAAGAAAAGACCGAATTTTGAATTCTCAAAGCAAGCTCTTGCAATTCATGGGATGACAAGCTGACAAAGCCACCAATAAAAGAAGGTACATGATAAGGATGGAGAAACAATGAATACACACCACTGTGACTAAGACAAATGGATATGTCTGTGTATGCATGTAAGAAGCTATAACTCAAATATGATTTTTGTGCATTTGGGCAGCCTGTTCAACTGTCTGTTCATTAATGATAAACTCACGGAAAGGTGATTATTGGTTGACATCTTATTTCAGAAAATGTCCTCCACAACAGCTATGAAGGCTACCCTAATATACAATTCACACCATCACAAAAATTAATATTGATCTCCATCAATCCATCATCAACCACTTATCCAAAGTCGGATCGCAGGGTCATGCTGGAGCCTATCAAAGTCCCCACTGGGTGAAAGGTGGAGAAACACCTTGGACAGGTCGCCACCAATTTCACCAATTACAGGGATTAATCAGATATGGGTTCAATGTCTTGCTCAAGAAAAATTTGAAATGCTTTCTGCAGGGGTTGGGAATCAAACAACCAATCTTACGATCTTGTACAACCTCTTACCTGTATTTCCCTATCAGGCTGTAATCCCAGCTCTTCACAGCATTCCTTGCAGATTCTTAGAAAGATGTACTCCTTTGTCTTCTCTTCAATCAAGGCTTCATAGACACGCTCTTTGACCCCAGGCGGCGGCTGGCTGCTGTTCCATTCACGGCCCAACGGCAGCAACAGCACCGAGTTCACCTTGGTCATAACCAACCGGCCTGCCAGTGTGTCCTGAGTTGATGGGAAAATTGAATTATATTGGAAGGGATTCAAAAGTTTCAGAAACATAAAGTAAAGTGAAATTGAATTGAATGAAGTAAAGTAAGCAGAGAGTTGGATGAAAAAGTTGAAAAGAAAGTCTGTGTGTGAGAGAGAGAATTTGCATTGAGGGATGTAGTATTCACTTCTAGCTAGTAGAAATGGGAAATCAACTGGGTCAAGCTTTTACACTGATGGAAGTAAAGTACATAGTTCAAATTAAGGATCTTGTATCTAAAGGTAAATCATATAAATATAACTACAGGTTGAGCTGATGTTTATTTTTCACTGCAGCATATGGAACATTTTCATCACATAATAAAAAAATAAAAATAATAATAAGAATTTTCATCACCATCAGAGCAAACATAAAAATAATATTGAGATTTCAATGAGTGATACCTCCGACAGGGTCTCTGTGAGCTTGAAGCGGGCAAAAAGCTGCCCATTCTGGGCATATTTGGCTCCCCCAGAGATGCCAGTCAGCATGAAGCTGGTAACAAGCTGGAGGTTCACTTTAATGTTGAACCTAGTAGATACATAGATGGATATTTGGTTAAAACACAATGAACTGAAAGAGTCTATTTCAACAACAAAAAAGGCTTAATTTCCTTATAAGTGTGCCAAGTATTGGACAGGGGGCTGAAAGACCAAAGGGCTGTCTAGTTGGTAAAGGATCAACGGTGCCTGTTACACACTCCTTATATCTACGGTATGTCTCTCAGCATGTACTGAAAAGGGCCTGTGCAGTGAGACGAATAACCGTAGACATGGAAACCTGAAAAAGGGAAAGCCACTTTATTTGGCGATTGTGTTCTTACAATGAAATGTGTTCTTTCCATTTAACTCATCCTATTGTATAGAAGCAGTGGGCAGCAGCAGCATCCAGATCCAGGGAGCACTTAAGGGTTCAGTGTCTTGCTCAAGGACACTTGAACACTTTCTGAAGGAACCTGGGATGGAACTAGTGACCTTCCAACCACTAGGTGGCTGCGGTGGCTCAGTGGTGGAGCATTTCCCTCCAAATACAGCACTGCAGATTTGATATCACCACAAGTCTTCAGTAAAGGTATCTGGCCTTAATCCCCCATGCTCAGCAAATGTGAGACATATGTCATAAAGCTCTTTGAGTGGTCAATAGACTAGAAAAGTGCTGTATAAAAACAAGTGCATTTACCATTTTACCTTAAGTTGGCTTTTTTTAAGACACTGGGCCATCTCCAAGCACACTGACAAAAAACTATGTTCAGACCAAAAATTCTACCTCTCAACCCATTTGAAGCCCAAGACACCCAATTGTATACAAATGTGTGTAATAAGATGATGGAAAAAAGATAATCCTATGCAGATCGAGCAATGCAAGAAAGATCGTTTGGCAGTTAATAACAGACATAGAACCATCGTACAATCCCCGGCCACGTCAAACAACAATGAACATCAGGCGAACAGATAAAATAAAGGGAAAAAGGGGAAAGAGATGAGGGACTTTGGGGAGTTGAGGCAATCGCTGTACTCCTACTGCGCTCGAGATTTACTGGTGGGTATTAGGTTTCATTAGTAATCGGCATCCCCATCTCCCTTAGGGCTCAGCCTGCTCTCACCTTTCATCTTAAGAGCAGCAGTTACTGAATTGTAAATGTTATACTAGAAGAGAGAATGGTATATGAAATCAGCTTCAGTTCCATAGAGAGAAATGACTCATTGCTATTGTGGGAACCCTCTGAGAAATAACCTCAGGCACATGTGTTTTCAAACGCCACTGATGATGAGTAGAGCAGTGTTTGAGGCACTGACATATGTATGCATGTGGTCAAAAAAATTAACATGCATGTGCATTACTTTCACTACTGGATTGAAAACCGAGGCTGACACCTTGTGGTGGACAAAAGTATCACATAAATTTTTCACATCACAGAACACTGGGATACATGTAGCCAAAACGTTTTTTCTCAGCAGAGTGGCTGGTGTCTCCCTGAGAGATAGGGTGAGAGGTTCTGTCATCCATGAGAGACTCGGAGTAGAGCCGCTGCTTCTTTACACAGAAATGAGCTAGTTGAGATGGTTCAGGCATCTAGTAAGGATGCCACCTTATCACCTCCCTAGTGAGGTGTTCCAGCCACGTCCAGCTGGGAGGAGACCACGGGGTACACTGAAGTCCAGGTGGAGGGATTATATCTCCACACTGGCCTGGGAACACCTTGGGATCCCCCAGTCAGAACTGGTGGATGTGATCAGGAAAAGGGGAGTTTAGGCTTCCCTGCTGGAATTGCTACCTCTGCAACCTGGCTTCAGATAAGCGATTGATGATAGATAGATGGAGAACGTTTCTAATGTGTTCCAAATTAGGATATCCAGAAGGGTCATGTAATTTGAGTGTAGCATGGTAGGCGTAAATGTAACCAGCTACACATGGGGTAAATCTTAGCTCAAGCTATATTGGTGTCCTTTTTCCTGCTACGAAGTATTATCATTGATGACTGAACCCACACAGGAGTTTTGCCTGCTGAAATTAACAACAGAGCAAGATGTGGATCAGCCTTGGTCTTATATATCCCCACCATTAAAGGATTTTACATATCATTCACATGTGCACCAGAAAAAGGTGAGCTCCATTCAGGACTCACTTGCTGACTTCCTTGTACTGTGCGATCTCCTCTATATAGAGCAGGTCATGGAGGCGGGCCTGGTAGTTGTCTTTGGTTAGGGACTTGTCCAAGACAGACTGGGTGAAGAGCTGGTCGGCAGATAGAGGGATCTGGTAGCGGGAAAGGAGGCTGCGCTCCAGCTCGGCCATTGTCTCGTTGGGGCTGAACTCCACAATGGTCTTACAAGATGAGTCCCAGCGCTTGGCAGTCATTAGGAGCTGCTGTCTTGCTGCCATCAGATGTTCCAGATCTGGAAAGTGGAAATGGAAAAGGGTTGGTGGGGCTAATATTTGTCTGCTTGCACAGTCAACACAATAAAATAAAACCTCACATTATTTCTATAGAATTTTCTTAAAACCAGATACCGTGATGCCAGTCATAATTTCTGTATATAGCGAGGACTACTTTACCTTCAATGGAGGCAGCATCCACCATGATACGCTGCATCAGAACAGGCTCCGAACCAAAGTCGAACACAATGGTCTGTCTGAAGGTGCCAAAGATCTCAGTGCTGAAGCCAACAGCTACCTTGTAGACGCAGTGGTCCAAACCATTGTCTGCTGCAAAGGCAAACAAGTTTATTTCAAAAGGTAAGCTTCATAAATATTTGTGGAGCATTTGAATTGTGTAGCATCAAGCAGACCAAAAAATGCATGAAATAAAAAAGTAACAATTATACATGCTTTATTTATTGTAATGTTGTTGGTACAGATAGTCAACAGAAATATTGGACAGTACTGTGAACCAGAATTATGATTAACTGCCATAAAAAAACACACATTCTATGTATATATAAAGCTGAGAAATCAGAGTGCTAACTTCAAATCAAATGAATAGAGATGAGGCAGCTCAACCAAAGTTGCACAGACTTTCACTTACACAACCCCATGCAAAAAGTGCATGTCAAGATAATTAGGCAACTTGTCTCTCATACGCTATAAATATGTCTCCACACTCAAACAGGGGAGGGAAAGTTAAGTCTCTTTTATGAGTGATTGAGAATTGCCACGTGGGTCAGGGAGGAGGAAAAAAGAAACAGGAGGTGAAACTTGGTCGTGAGAGGTACCTGCTGCTTCCTCTCCTGGTGTCCACTCTTGACACCCTTTGGGGACAGCTTGGAGCCGTTCCCCTGCCGATACCCCCGTGATGAAGAAATGAGGTCGATGGGCATCATAGAGAAGGGCAATACGGTACAGCTTTCTGGCCGGCTAGTTATGGACACACAAGCAAAGTGTATTTCAGCTAAATCACAAAGAAAGTGAACTGTAATTTGTATTATTTTAGGCAAGAGGCTTCTTAGGAATGTGACTTTTTTATCAATGAAAAGTTCATTTCAAATAAAATTTCATTTCTTTATCATTTTGTCTGCTGAGTCACTGTGTATCTATTTTATGACTTTGAAGGACTAAAGTCTTTTGCACACTAAATCCAAATGTGTCCTTCAAAAATAAATAAAATGTGACATTTTGACTGTTAAGAAAACACACAAACTCAAAAAACGTCAGGCAACATAAATGTCTTATGGACAGTTCTGATTTTCCAAGGGTTGTCTTTTGTATCGATAATAAGGTCTGAGATCTGGTTTTAATAGAGTTGATAGACTATGATCCATCCATCCATCCATCACCGACAGCTTATCCAAAGTTGGGTCACGGAATCCTGCTGGATATCCCAGTTCTCACTGTGTGAAGGTAAAAGGCAGGGAAACACCCTGGACAGATCACCATTCAATCTCAGGGCAAGAATGGGGGATTAAGGCCCCCTTCCTGATGCCCTGAAGTGGATTTGAACCCACAGCATCTGGCTCATTAGTTCCCAAAGTGCAAAGTCTTTCCCTGAGCTACCACAGCCTCTGATGACATGTTTTAAATGACATATAATGAAAATATGGAATTGGTGTGCAAAGACCTTAACTCAAATCACTGTCTAGTTTGTACGACCCAGTGACAAACGATCCAGTTCAACAAATACATTAATGATTTCGAGGTTGGCATTTTACTTTTCTTTTTACCTTGCAGTACAAGGAGAAGGTCCAAGAGTGAAAGGATTTCTTGGTAGTGACCGTCACAGAAAGGCTGGAGCTAGTTTCAATGTTCACTCCTTCCAAGTAGTCACTTAGCTGCAAGAAGAAACAAAACCATTCTTGTGAAACACAGCAAAGTATCAAAAATCCTTCCAACAAGATATCTTGAATAATACTTTTGCAAAACATGGTCCATGTGGATTAAATGGCCTGTTTTCACACTTTAACAAACAAAGATAGAAGTGACCTACTGCGTCAGTTGTAGACAAATTTGCCACATATACAATGCCTCCTAATATGAAATAAAATATCTTACTGCTGAATTATTAGTCAACAGGGGATATTTCAAAGTGACTGAACAGAGCAATTTAAAGGTAATATTTACAGAATATGCATAAAGTATCACAAAAAGAGGTGAATCTGTTCAACTGGATCAGAAGTTTATTGGGAAACGTTTCGTCAATAAACTTCTGATCCAGTTGAACAGATTCACCTCTTTTTGTGATTTCCCTACCTGGATTATTGAGCATGCATCAAGACATGCATAAAGCAATGATCATGTTATAAAATAGATATTCGGTGTAAAGTTTTAAATAAAAGACCATAAGAAATATGACATAAATCTTGGTGAGGTTAAGAGCAAACAAAAATTCTGCAAGAAAAGGAGAAACAACCAAAGCACTTCATAAAAGACCCAGATAAAAATCATTTTCTACACAAATGAGACATTTGAATTTAAAGAGAATTTCTGAAATGCCAATGAAATCAATAAGCAAATAAAAATGGTGAAACATGCTATCGATCAGCTTAGTTAAATGAAAACTAAAGAGCCTCTCTGAACATAGATCACTGCTAAATCAGATAAAATACATCTGTGAAAAGAAGTGGCCCACCAGAAAGGGATTACTAAATTGATTTTTAAATTTTATTTCCATTTTAACGTGTCATGATTAGTCCCCACATTATCGGGGTTGACACAGTCTTAGATGGAATTTGGGGGACTAAGGCTAGATGCCTTTCGTGATGCCCCACGATGGGTTCCAACCCGCAGGATCTGGCTTGTCAGTTCCCAAAGCACACACTTTACCACTGAGCTGCCATGGCTGCGACATATTTTCTTATTCTATTAACAATGATTTGCATACAAATATTTGGATGAAAACACACTCCAAGTCAAAGAAAGTACGTGTCAGAATGTGGATGTGTGGACTCACACAAGAGCATTAGTCTCATTGTTTTTGCTATATAGAGCCACATTTATCATAGTCTTAATCCCTCTGATCATAACCACAGCTCATTTCAGTAGTTTTCACACCTATGGCTAAGACAGAAGGGAATTCATCAGTGAAATCAGGTTGTAGAATTTTTGGATTAGTGATGCCCATCATGATCATAAAATATACATAATAACAGACATTAACCCACACTAATGAAGGAATGATTGACATTTATGGGGATCAACTTGTCAGTACGCCAGATAAGTCTTGGGAGTTTGTGAGAGTTCTAGCTTGCAAGGCTAGGGCTCACTTTCAAAAAAAAATCCAATAGATCAAGAAATGATTAAATAATATCATAATAGCCTTCAGATGTAACATCTGGGCCATTAAGGATTGTCTCTTAAAGTCCACTTTATACAAATCTGCACATACAAAGTGTATGGGCTGATTATTTCATTTACCCAAGACAATAAGAACTTTCCAGTAGGATAAGGACAATTTTCATGTGCCATGATTAGTCCCCACATTGTAAGGTTGACATGTGCTTAGATGGAGCTTGAAGGCTGCATTCCTTCCTGATGCCCCATGATGGGTTCAAATTCGCAGCTTCTGGCTTGCCAGTTCTCAAAGTGCATGTTATACCACTGAGATACCACAGTCCCCTCTAGGTTAAAACCCAGTGTTGAATTCAAGCACCATTCTATTTCAATGGAATAAAATCTAACCATGGCAGTATTTGAGCCTTGCTTTCCCTGCTGAGTTTCATTCCAACAAATCTGTAAGACCCTGTAAGCGGCACAAAAACCACCCACCACTTTCTCTGGGGAAAGGGAGTTCATCCACTTCTCTATCAGGGTCTCCATGTAGTTCTCAGTAAAGTGCTTGCTCTCCTGCTGCTGCTTCAGGCGGATGAGGCGTGAGGCGTAACGCTTCTGCCACTCCATCAGCTCCTCTTGAGAATGGGCTGACGTACACTGGGCCCCATATCGACACAAGCCCTGTTCCAAGTACCTATCAGAATCAGGATCAGAAGCATTTTTACTAATACTGAGAACATTTTCACATACTGGGAATATTTTTGGTTCGGTGGCTATTGCTCACATCGGACGCTGAGACATAATATAATTTTATGAAGGTCGTTTGCATTTATATATGTATGCATGTATGCATGTATGTATATATATGTATGTATAGTATTCAGAATAGATAGGCAGGTGGACATCAAATTATATTTTACAAGAAAACAAATTATAAATATATACAAATTAACCTCAAAATCATTATTCTTGCAAAGGGATGAATAGAAAAAGTGTTAAAGGACAAGAACTTAATCACATTAATCCTTGAAAACCAAATTTGAGCCAGTTTGAGATCCATTATTTTCACTGGTGCTGTCCATCTTTTGCATAGTCACCAAAGAAATCTTACACTACAGACTATTCAAAATTCAAAAAGGCTTTATCGGCATGAAGTAACAGTTTACATATTTCCTATATCATTACTTTTGCAACAGGGAGTAAATTAAGAATACAATCAATGAAATCTATCTGTATAGTTCAGGTCCCTTACAGAACCTGAATACATCACATGGTGACTTTCTATTAGTCAGCTTTTCAGATTATGTGGATTTACCTCTTGCACAGTGTGTACTCCTCACTGCTGGTGACTCCTCGAGGAGGGGGTCGGAAGTGCCAGCCATCTTGGACTTCTGAGAACGCACACAAACAAGGATCAAAATAAAACACCAAGCAAAAATGGAAACGAGGTGGCTTAAGTCAGCTTCCAAATTCAAATTTCAAGATTTTCCATTGAAAGACAGCACTTGAAAAGCCAAATCCACAAATAGCTCTAAAAAATGAATCTGCCCATTCATCCATCGCCACCCGCTTATGATAAGAGAATACTACTTTTTGGAACTTTTTTTTTAACTGCGAAGGTATACCAACTACTACAATGCCATATAACCAAGTAAAGACTTCCCAAGCACAAACAGCAGCTCTTTTGTGAAAATGAAAATAAGAAGTCAGTTAAGTATGTGTGATGACTTAGTAGTAAACGCAGTGGTCTTAATTTCACTTTAATGAAGCTCATGCTCTTAAAAGCCATTTAAGCTCTCGAGCTAGTGATGAAAGCCTACATTGCCCAGGTGTAAACAGCAAAGATATGCTTACCTTCTTCCTGGTCATCTGTGTACTCTGTTGCCATCTCACTATTTACAGCCTGAGTGAAAGTGACAGATGCAGCGCGGGAGACAAAGGTAGATGGAGAGAAACAGAGCAGAGATAGATTAACATGCTTTCTCATCTAGTGCTACAGTCATTCCGTACTTGAATTAGAAAAATCCTCGTTTTTTTGGTCATCCCTTCCCACTTTTAAGTATCATCGGTTAAACCACACACGGCAGCAAAAGTACAAATACTATATGATGGTTATAAATGCTATCTGCATATACAAACTATAGGCACTTACTTCTATTTCT
>OMLC01090162.1:0-13093 GCA_900302585.1 Regalecus glesne
TGTACATCGGGGAGACCAAACAGACGCTTGCAAAAAGGATGGCGCAGCATAGGAGAGCCAACACGTCGGGTCAGGATCTGCGGTCTACACCCACCTACAGGCGAGTGGCCACTCATTCAAGGATGATGATGTTCACATCCTTGATAGGGAGGAACGCTGGTTTGAGAGGGGGGTGAAGGAGGCCATCTACGTGAAGAGGGAGCAACCCTCGTTGAATAGGGGGGGGTGGCCTGAGAGTACACTTATCAGCGTCTTACAATGCCGTGATTGCGAACATTCCCCAATCCTTTGTGAATGGTGCCCATTGTCACTGAATGTGCAGTGGATCACCCAACTTGCATGTGAAACCAACCTATTGTTGTGTGGCATCAAGGTACTGTTTATAAGGAGGGGGATGTTTGCCTTCAGCTCAGACTGAAGAAGTCACCTGGTGAGTGACGAAACGTTTCTGAAATGAACCTCTGATCCAGCTGAACAGATTCACCTCTTTTGTGATAAATAGTATGTGTTCAATTTATTTCCGTGTATATACTATCATATCAATGCATTAGACCCCACTTCACAATTAATCACATTTATGCTCCCCTTTTGGAACCAGGAGTTGTATCCAACAAAGGTCAACCCATACCTTTCTATCACGTTGCTTGGTTGTGTATCATGCCCTACCACTGCACATGAACACACTTGCATAGACATAAATGCATGCATCATTGGGCTTTACATTAATCATTTCATACTTGTTTTCTGTATCTATATTTGTCTGATTTAGACTTGTACTCCTTCTAGAATATATGAGGTCAAAACAATATAAGAACATATACTGGACTATCACTGTAGATTAAAACAAATCACCGTTCATCTGATTCTACAATACACTCAATAAATGAAAAATGAAGAAGCCAATCTGATCAGTGGTGAAATTTACTGTGACAGTCCAGTGTGAATTATTAACGTTGTAACTTTATCTCTTGATGCATGCTCAATAATCCAGGTAAGGGAATCACAAAATGAGGTGAACCGGTTCAATTGGAACTCAGAATTTTATAAGAATAAACAAAAAATGTTTCATCATTTAAACAGGTGACATCTTTAGTCTAAGCAGATTGCAAGCACCCTGCCCCCTTTATTAACAGTACATCGATCCTACACCCCAATAGGCTCGGTTCGTATGCACGTTGGGTCATCAACTGCACCTTCAGGAGCATTGAGCACCATTCACAAAGGATTGGGGAATATTTGCAATCACAGCATGGTAAGACGCCAACAGATGTACTCTCAGGCAACCACCCCTATTCAACGATGACCATTCCCTCTTGACGTAAATGGCCTCTTTAAACCCCCTTCAAACCAGCCTTCCTCCCTATCAAGGATGTGAACATTATCATCCTTAATGATGTTGAGATCCTGTTCAGACTGAAGATGCCCTCTTGTTTCATTGACGAAACATTTTTTAAATACATTTCTGAGTTCCTTTTAAACTAATTTGCTTATTTTTTTGTTATAAATTTGTTTTATGTTATTCTATGCATCTTTCTTGTTTCTTGTGTTTTTTCATGTACTTTTGTATTCGTTCTTATGCAAAGCAAATTGCATTGCATAGGTTTGTACTACATATGCTATAACTGATTGAATAAGTGGAACTGTGTTAAAAGTGAAACCTCTGCCTTCCTACCCCCAGGTGTCAGTAGCCACAGTCCAGCTGTGGGTGTCGGGTATCCTGGCTGTGCTCAGGGTTCTGATTTCCCAGTCGACAGAGGACATCGTCCTGTCTCGTGTCCACGAGCTCTCCCTTTCACCTCATTTCCTGTCCTGCCACACCATCCACCAGCTCCATCAGCAGAGCCCCTGCCCTCACGACCCATCCACGGACTCCCTTGGATGTCAGGAGTTCAATGGAGAGGTGCTGAGAGCCCTTCCTGAGGAGACATTTGCCAGGTAAATGAAAGGACAATGTCTCTAGGTCATTGAGTGTATCCTCATTTTTAGTTTTTAAACTATTGAGTTTTGATAACTTTATTTCATGAGGCAGGAATAAACCCAAGTTTTCAGTCCTGCCCACCTTTCTCATCTCTCTCTTGTTAATTTTTACCTTGTATCCACTGACACCAAACCCTAGTCAATTCATTCTTTCCTTCAATCCCACCCACCCACACACCCACACACATCAATCCATCCATCCATCGTCAACCGATTAGCCGATAGCGGGTCGCATTGGAACTGGAGCCTATCTCTGTTCTCATTGGGCGAAAGGAAGGGTACACGCCTATATAAGTCGACAATCTATCACAGGGCAGAGCAGTTGGGGGAACAGTGTCTTGTTCAAGTAGACCTCGACACACTTCTCTGTAGGTGCAGGGATCGAACCTGCAACCTTCCGATCGTCTGGCAACCGCTCTACCCACTGAGCCACCCCTACCCACACATATACAGTTGCAATCAAAATTATTCAACCCCACCCTGCCACTCAGGTTTATTAGTCAAACATACAAACTAGCAGCTGTTTACAAAAAAAACAAATCAACAAGAACATTTTAAATAGCTCAACACAACTAATATTACAGGTGGTTTCTCCAAATTCAACAAAAATGCTGCTTTTAATGACTGCTGCAGTCTCAAAATTATTCAACTCCCTCATGACAAACATCTTTAGTACTTAGTAGAGCAACTTTTTGCTGTTATGACTTGCTGCAAACGGGATGCATAGCCAGACAACAACTTCTGGCAGTGTTCCTGAGGAATCTTAGCCCAGTCCTCATGGGCAAAGGCTTCCACCTCAGTAATACTCTTGGGTTTGCGCGCTGCAACCACCTTCAAATCCTACCAAAGATTTGGGGTTCATGGTGGGTGACTATGATAGCCACTCTAGTATCTTCCCGGACTTCTTCTGAAACCAACCCTTAAACCAACCCTAGTAGAGTTTGAGGTATGCTTGGGATCATTGTCCTGCTGGAAGGTCCAATGAGGCCCAACCTTCAGTTTTCCCAGCATGAGATTTTCTCCCAGGATTTCCTGATACTTGATTGAATCCATCTTGCCCTCCACACGTTGCAAGTTTCCAGTGCCAGAGGAAGCAAAGCAGCCCCATAGCCTCACTGAGACACTGCCATGCTTCACTGTAGGCAGGGTATTCTTTTCAGCGTATGCCTCATTTTTCTTCCTCCAGATGTATCGCTGATCCATACCCCCAAAAAGCTCCAATTTTGTTTCAAATGCACAAGAAAAGTTGGCTCCATTTTGCTCCGCATATATAAATAAGCCAAAGAGGTTTTGGGATTCTGTTCTGTGGATCGATGAAACAAAATTTGAAGGTTTTGTAATATTTGTTGTTTTGAGCTATTTAAAATGTACTTGTCAGATTTGTTTTTGTAAACAGCTACTAGTTTGTATATTTGAGTAATAAACCAGATTTTCAGGGGGGATTTAATAATTTTAATTGAAACTGTATTCATCCCTTTCCCTCTTTTGTTTATCATCCCACCTTCCTCTCTCATCCACCTTTCTCCTCTTCTCACTCACCCATGTGAATTCCCCATTCTTTTCTCTGTCTAGGTTCCTGTTCCAGCTAGTTGGAGTGTTGCTGGAGGACATTTCCTCCAGACAGGTTAAAGTTGATATGACTGAACAGCAGCACACCTTCTACTGTCAGCAGCTGGGCACATTGCTCATGTGTCTCATACACATCTTCAAGAGTGGTGAGAGCATATAAACATACTGTCTTGATGCATGCTCAATAATCCAGGTAGGGAAATCACAAAAGGGTGAATCTGTTCAGCTGGATCCGAAGTTCATTTCAGAAACGTTTCGTCACTCACCAGGTGACTTCTTCAGTCTGAGCTGAAGGCAAACATCCCCCTCCTTATAAACAGTACCTTGCTGCCACACAACAATAGGTTGGTTTCACATGCAAGTTGGGTGATCAACTGCACATTCAGTGACAATGGGCACCATTCACAGAGGATTGGGGAATGTTCGCGATCACGGCATTGTAAGACGCCGAGAGTACACCTATCTTTTATATCTTTTGTGATATAAACATACTCTTGACACCATCTGCATTAATAGTCAGATTTTAGGTAGCATTGGAGACCTCCTTTTAGAAATGTTGTGTGTTGGTAATAATAGTAATAGAATAGTTAGATAATAGAACTTTTATCATTGAGATTCTTTATAACGGAATTCATGCTGTAAAATATCAGCATTTTGGTCAAGAAATGACGTGAAAACTATCTATCTCTTGTAAAACCATCAAATAAAGATTGAAACACGAAATTTGGAATCCTTTCCTTTATGTTATCTAAACATGAAAGAAATGAAATGGAAAATCAGAAATGTACAATGTTTAGTGATCATTATCTCTTATATTCTATATTTTTCATTTTAGAGTAGCTCTAAAACATAATCTCAGAATGTTCAATATATCTTAGAATACATTGCATCCATAGCTCATATCATATCATGACAATACTAATCTATGGAGCCTTTCCAGCATCTATTTTTATATAATAAAGCATTAACCAAATTTTAATCTTTTTCTGAATACTTTTTGATCTCTCTCTTTTTTAACCCCAGGAATGTTCCGTAGGATCACAGCTGCAGCCAGCCGCCTCCTCAAGGGGGAGGTTGCTGGTAGCCAGGCCTCACCAGAAGCTGGTTTGTTCTACCCTCTGGAGGGCCTCAATGGCATGGTGCAGTACCTGATTACCACCCACCCTTCCTTGGTGCTGCTCTGGTGCCAGGTCCTGCTCATCATCAATTACACCAATTACTCCTGGTGGGCTGAGGTGCACCAAACTCCCAGGTAAATATAGGGTCTATGAACACACTAGCACATACCCTCCCCACTCTTTTCTGCTGCCTTCTGTCCCAATACATCCATTCCAAAAGTATAAAATGAAGATCAAGGTATATTTTTTGCTTAACCCGTGGCTTCAAATCTCATGTGGGACAGTATATCTATTTGTGGAATGGGATTTGGCTTTCCAGGTGTCTATAAAATGCCTAAAATGGAGCATGGTCATTTACTAATTCATATTAAAAAAAAGTTCTCTTTTCACCTCTCACCCTTACTCTGAGGATGTTACTCTCATTTTTCTAAGGAGGTAACAGCAGAGTGCCTAGAGAGCAACTTTCCTGGAGCCAACAGAATATTATCATCTGGCTCAGAAACACTAGAAGGGCAGATGTATGGTGCTCTAGTCAAAGGACACTCTCATTGAACATTGTTCTCTCCACTGTAAATGTTTGTCCCACAAAATGTGTTACCTTTCCTCACTCCATTCCTCTATCTCTTTCTCTCTGGTTCTTCACTCCAGGAGACAGAGCCTGTCATGCACTAAGCTGTTGAGCCCCCACTCAGGGGAGGGTGAGGAGGAGAAGCCTGAGTCTGGATTGGTCATGGTCAACAGAGAGATCGTACGCAGGGGTGCCCTCATTCTCTTTTGCGATTATGTGGTGAGGTCATTAGAATGTTTTTTCAAAGAGGTTGAATAAGATAGATTTGATTAATAAATTATTAGTAGATTCTTAGTCACATTGGTCATAAGAAATAACCAAAGCATACAACAATTTAGAAATTTGAAATTTGAATTTGAATTTCATATTTAACTGTAACCAAAATACACCACTCATTAAGATACTTTTGTATTGCTTGGTGAACATTTTTTTACTTGAAGTTCTATGTTGCCTTGGGTCATGGAGGAAAGTCAGTCATGTGCTACCTTGTGTATGTCCTATGCCGTGTATATGTATACATACTTGATATTTGTAAAATTTTCGACACAACACTACACCATAAAGTTATGACTTGCATGCAAGCTTGCATGACTTGCATGCAAGCTAATGTATTTTTTCCATTCTGCTGGCATTGTATTTACAATAATACCTAGTATCTTAAACACATTTTTCATTGCCTATTTTAATGGTATTGTTAAGTAAAAGATGAGGCACAATACTTTTTTTAACCTCTATAATGTAAAAGGCAAACAAATGTGAGGGGGGCCTCTGGTGATGTAGCGGGTTAAGGTACCGATGTTCAGTGGATCTCTGAATCATGCAGTTGGGTGTTCGAATCCTGGTTGCACCGTATCCAACCACGGCCGGAGGTTCATGGTTAGTGGGGCATAATTGGCTAAGCCTCACATGAGTATAGGGGTTATGTTGGATAAAAGATTCTCGGTTTGCTAGTGTCCCCCTCGGAGTCGTCTTGGGGCTCGCAGTTAAGTAAACGGAAAGTACTCTGCTTCGTTTTCCTCCAGCGGCCAAGCACTGTGCTTTCCCCGTGAGACCGTCATGTGTAAAATATCGAGGGCAAGTCATCAAGTGACTTGGAGGAGACATGTGCTACGGCTTCCTCCTTCCTGTCGATGCTCTAAAGGGGTATCAAAGCGACAGATCCAGCCATAGGCAACTTGAGGAATTCGGGTGGGGAAAAAAGGGGACACAATTTTAAAAAGAAGAAAAAGAATGGATGAGTGTGAAGAAGTGAAGTTGTTTTGGCTAACAATCAGATGTAGCAGAGTAAATTTGCAGAAGACCTTTACCAATGGATATTATAACGAAATTGCTAAAACTCATTTCAGCCATGGGAGTTTTTTGTGTGCGTGTGTGCGTTTGCTAATTTTTCTGACAATAGCACTGGCGACTCATTTAATTTCAAATAGATCTTTGGTATTTACCACATATGGCTACAGCTCTCAGCAAGTTAAACAGAAATATGAAGTACGTATCGGTAACTTGAAATTATTTCTTTCTGTTGAATCTATTTTTAGAGCAAAGGTACTGAGCTAATCATCAAACCCGAGATTACATTTATTCCAAAGAGTATCTGTTTACAGGGTCTGCAAGATATGCAGGTTAGAGTTTAGAAAATATGCTAGGATCACTTTGTAAACATCTATTTATTTATTCATTCCTCTTTTCAAAATCACTGTTTTTAGTCCCAGTCTTTCACTTCATTTCCATTCCTCATATGGTCAAATCAACAGTGAAGAATTCATATGCATTTTTTAACCCCTCTCTGTGTGTCTGCAGTGTCAGAACCTCCATGATTCTGAGCACCTGACCTGGCTCATCGTCAATCATGTGCGAGACCTAATCAGCCTTTGCCATGAGCCTCCAGTGCAGGACTTCATCAGTGCTGTACACCGGAACTCTGCCGCCAGTGGCCTGTTCATCCAGGCCATCCAATCTCGCTGTGACAACCTCACAACTGTGAGAATGCTAATGCTCTGCTTGAGTTTCCTCTCTAGCTCTCCATCATTCTTATTAGACTTTTGTGTTTTTTTTTACTGTAGCTCTTATCACTCCCATGGAAACACAGCCCTGTCCCCAGTTGACTTTTCAGTTGGGCCTTTCATTTGATTTTCTTGGCTATCCCTCAATCACTGTAGGAGTAAATTCCTTTTGAGCTCAATTCATTTATGTTGACATGCATACCAGGTGAAGGAGCTTCAATTTTATATGATACTTGTGATCGTTTTTTGAATTAAGTAAAGCCATCCTTTATCCTTTGTCTCATTTCTCTCTCTACCTCCCTCCTCCCCCATATCTCTCCTCTTCCCTCTCCACCTTTCTTCCTTTGCTTCCCCTTTTCTTTTTCCTTTCCTCTCCATCGTACTGCTGCCATAATCTCATCACGGCTTCCCTGTTTTCTTCTTGTCCCCCCCACCCCTTTTTTTTAACTTGTCTTTTTCTATTCCCTGTCCTCTCCTGCCTCATAGCCCACCATGTTGAAGAAGAGCCTGCAATGTTTAGAAGGCATCCATCTGAGTCAGTCTGGCTCTCTCCTGATGCTTTATGTGGACAAGCTGCTCAATACACCCTTCAGGGTGCTAGCCCGCATGGTGGACACACTGGCCTGCCGCCGGGTGGAGATGCTGCTGGCTGAGACACTACAGGTGGGTAGGGTTGGATAGCATTCACATTTGCACTGGTACCTAGAATTCAGTACAGCTATTTCTTTTGGCAGGTTACTCTTTCTATAATGACAAAAATGGAATTTCCTTTGTAAAAAAGAAGTAAGCAAGCAGGAAACCATCAAGACCCATGATATTCTGGCCGTGATGCATGTTCCCTCTACGTAACAAAACTGACAAATAAAAGGCACCAGAGAAAGGCAGAGGCTGAAGTAACGTTTGAAGATTTGTACTTGTGTCATTCTTCAAAGTTTCTGTAAACTGGAATAATACAAAAGGATAGCATCAATAACTGAATGCTATATATCATCTCATGCCCATGGCTATAATACATGACATGAAAGAGAAATAGCATACAGACACGTGAAAACTGTACATAACTTGTAAATAGCCTGTATACAATTCAATACAATTAAAATAATGTCAACATATGTAATATCACAAAATGCACCACAGAACACTTGTACAATATTACAAATTAAACTCACAAGCAATACTTTCCAAGGCACAACATGGATGGAACTGATAAAGGTAGATGGAACTGCAAGTCAACCGTATGTACTATAAGACTAAGTGTTTCCCTCTCAGAATGTGTAGCTTATAACCTGTGAGTGTCATGACTAAACCAATCAAAGATAACAACAACTGAGATTACACAATGAAACATGAACCACCAGAGAGTAGAAATTGCCAAAAACAAAAGCGAAGTTCTTATGAAAGATAACACTTTCCACCTGGTATTGATTAGATACCACTATCTGAATAACCAAGATTTAAGGGATTGTTCACATGAAAGGTTTAACAAATATCAGACCTTGGTTGACATAAGAAAAGCTGTTTTTGACACAGGTCTGGGGAACGTCTTGATTTTCCCGTGTCTTGCGACCCTGAGCTCGACCTTTCTGATGCTTCCGTCGCTGTAAGTGAATGCCTTGTTCACAGGAGCCATTGGCCATTCATTACACTTGACTTGGCCATCTTTAAGAGAGACCACATCACCCTTCTTAAGGTTTGGTTGTTCCTTTTACCATTCGATTCAGCTCTGAAGCGGTGTCAGGTATTTAGGCCTCCAGGTGTTGGTGTTGGCCAGATGCTGCAGGTGCCTCAATTGTTGTCTGTAGAGGTCAGCTTCCTTGAAATCGCCTGGAAGGGGATTGCTCCTTGGAATGTCTTCTCCATTGGCAATGCAGGGAAGCTCTTTATAAGGTTCTACCTGCACACTGATTATAACGGCTTCTGCTTGCAACAGTTCCTCTACTGTGTGAGGCTTTCTGCAGTGGTGCAATGATCTGCAGGTTCTGCCCTGACCATCTGTTGTCTTATAAGACTGAATGATGTACAGTGGGGAAAAGAAGTATTTCACCCCCTGCTGATTTTTTGACTTTGCCCCCTTACAAATAAATAAACGGTCAATAGTTTTCATGGTAGGTTCATCTTAACAGTGAGAGACAGAATAGTTTTTAAAAATCCCAGAAAATCCCACTATATGAATTTTAAACATTTATTTGTGTTTTATTGAGGAAAATAATTATTTCTACCCCTAGCAAAACCTGACTCAGTGATTGGCGGAGAAACCTTTGTTGGCAAGCACATTGGTCAAATGTTTCTTGTAGTTGGCCACTAAGTATGCAAAGATCCCAGGAGAGATTTTGGGCCACTTTTCTTTTGCAGATCCTCTCGAAATCCGTAAGGTTTGTAAGTTGTTGCTTGGCAACTTGAGGCTTAAGCTCCCTTCACAAATTATATATATATATAAGATTAAGGTCCAGAGACCGACTAGGCCACTCCATGACCTAAATATGCTTCTTGAGCCACTCCTTTGTTGCCTTGGCTATATGTTTTGGATCAATGTCATACAGGAGCACCCATCCATGACCCATTTTCAGTGTCTTGGCTGAGGGAAGGAGGTTCTAACCCATCATTTCCTGGAACATATACCCCTTCACCCTACCCTCAAACTGGTGGAGTCATCTTGTCCACTTAGCAGAGAAATTGCCCCAAAGCATAATGTTTTCACTGCAATGCTTGACAATGGGGATGGTGGTTTTGGGGTCCAAGTTAACCTGCTACAGCTTTGCTTTGAAATCCAAGAGCCATCCACTTGTCTTAACTTGTCTACGATAGGTGCTATGTCCCAAGCGGTGTCAAGATGGAAAAGTCTAGATAAGTAACCTTCATATTTAGCAGACCAACTCTTGGAGGAGATCTCAAAGCTTTTGAAGTTTTATTTAATCTTTGTTACTTATCCTTGGAAAGTTATCAATGCTTTCAAATACAGACTTCTCAGTAACCTCCTGGGAGCTACAGGAGTCTTCCAGGCATTCCCAACCGTTTGTTAGGCCAGTAGTAGGACTACTTATGTGCATGGCTCACATTCTCCTCATATGATGTGCATGTTATTCTCCCAACAACTTTGACAGAAGGTTTAGCTGCGCACTATCTGATGGGTATAATCCCTCTATGGCATTTTTGAAAAATGACTTCCACGCCCAATAGTTCTCAGGGTGATTGTCAAACTTGGTGAGTCCTGAGTTAACATGCTCATGGCGTGCTAATTACCTTGCTATGTCGCTCATACCAATCCTGTCATTAGGGTGTAATTAGAATCTGTTAAGTGAAGATAGGTATTACTGAGCAAAGGGAAGCTGACCAGGGGGTTGGCGATGGACTGCTAGCGTTAGTCTTCCAGGTTGCTGTGCCTTGTGGTTGCCGTTGTCCCTTGTGGCATGTCGAAAAACCGCTGTTATTGACCTCTCTGGCAGCTCTGCTGAATGAACATCATTGTTTGGTGAGAAGTGAGAAGCTTCAGTTTCAGGGGTTTACTCCTGTATGTCTGATCGGATATTCCTGTTGGGTATGATGAGCAGCAGTAAAGATGGCGTATATGGTTCAAGTACTTGGGGTTCCCCATGATTAAGATGTAACTGGGAGCGCTGTTTGATGTAATCACCTGTGCTTTGAATGGTGATTCCTAACAACTCTTCTTAATGCTCTCTCTATCTTCACTCTACTGATGCTTCAAGAACTTGAGCCTCTGCTAGTGCTGCTGCTACCTCTTTCTTAGGCTTTAGTGCTGCTAGAGTCACTTCCATACATGCTTCTTCTACTCAGTTGGGCCTTTTCGATCCTAACTTCAGAATCTTTCTTGAGGAATTCAGGCCTGGCTTAGGTGGCTTCTAGCTTGGCATGAGCCTCGGCAACAGCTGTGCTAATTGACGAGTTTATTGATCTACTTATTGAAATGGAGATTATAGATCTCCACTCCAATGGTTGGGTTTGCTCTGTTGTTCTATCTAAGTTCGTATCCACTTCCGCAACTTGGGGACTAATCGTGACTTGTAAAATGGACCTCTGTCATACAGCAGTTGAATATGTATTTGAAATCTTACATTTGCATTTGTTAGATGTTATTACAAGGACTTTTGAAGACTAACGAGAGCACATACTGAGCATCTCTCTCGGATTGTCAATTAGGTCTTATGCTGATATGGAGAGATAGAGGGATCCAAACCTGCACAAAAATGAAATGACTGAGAGTATTAGTCTGAGTGAACAGTGTAGGTAGAGGTGAGAAAATTGTTGAGGCCACAGAGATGTGGTTGTACAAGTGTGTTTTGAGAATCAGCTGAGAAGAAAAAGGAAACAAATGATACCTTTTTGCAACAGCAGAATGTGAAAAGACAACTCCTATTAATGCTAAAGAAAAAGAAGATAAAGTATTTCGGGTATACTTGCCAAGATAGCAGGTACTTGCTCACAAGAGACACAATGATTGGAATCTACCTTGTAAAACATAAGAGGAAGCCCACGGACACAATATTGTAATAATGTCAAATGTTGGATGAACAATGATTTGAGAGCAGCCAGGAAAAGGGAAGATTGGAGGTGAATGGTAGCCATGGCCATCGCTGTGATTCAGGATGGTGAAGATTGGTAGTGATCTGGCCAAAGAACAGAACAGAACTCCATATTTGGAGCCATTATAGGGAAGGGTTTAGTCTTCACCATCCCAGGTCAGAAGTGATTTTGTTGATATCAATACTCTACCTATTGTGCATTGGAAGACACGAAGAACAAAATGGAACTTAATATTGACCTTGTTTTACATCTTTCTCTTCCCTGCAGAACAGTACAGCCCAGCTGCCAGTGGAAGAACTGGATAGAATCCAGGAGTACCTCCAGATCAGTGGCCTGGCTCAGAGGTAACACACATTTTCAGTGATGTCTTGACGCATGCTCAATAATCCAGGTATGGAAATCACAAAAAGAGGTGAATCAGTTCAACTGGATCAGAAGTTTATTCACAAACGTTTCATCACTCACCAGGTTACTTCTTCAGTCTGAGCTGAGAGCAAACATTCCCCTCGTTATAAACAGTACAATGATACCACACAACAATAGTATGATTTCATATGGAAGGTGGGTGATCAACTGCATATTCAGTGGCAATGAGCACCATTCATAAAGGGTTGGGGAATATTTGCAATCACGGCATTGTAAGACACCGACAGATGTACTCTCAGGCCACCACCCCTATTCATGTGTACACTGTTAAATGTCAGGAGGACTGCATTGGCCTGTACATCGGGGAGACCAAACAGACGCTCGCAAAGAGGATGGAGCAGCATAGGAGAGCCAACACGTCAGGCCAGGACTCTGCAGTCTACACCCATCTACAAGCTAGTGGCCAATCATTCAAGGATGATGTTCACATCCTTGATAGAGAGGAACGCTAGTCTGAAAGGGGGGTGAAGGAGGCCATTTATATGAAGAGGGAACGGCTGTCTTTGAATGGGGGGGTGGCCTGAGAGTACATCTGTCGGCATCTTAAAAAATGCAGAGAAATCAAATTTCCCCTTGTGGGACTGATAAGGGAATCTTTTAGGGGCGGCATAGCTCAGTGGGTAGAGCGGTCGTCTGGCAATCGGAAGGTTACAGGTTCGATCCCCGGTCCTGCATACAGCATGTCGAGGTGTCCTTGAGCAAGACACTTAACCCCTAACTGCTCCCCGAGCGCCATACGTTGGCAGCTCACTGCTCCTATACAATAGGTTGGGTCAAAAATGCAGAGAACAAATTTCCCCTTGCGGGACTGATAAGGGAATCCTTTCTAATAGGGGCGGCATAGCTCAGTGGGTAGAGCGGTTGTCTGGCAATCCTAAGGTTGCAGGTTTGATCCA